>JAREIK010010529.1:0-147423 GCA_029783825.1 Sapria himalayana
CCTAAAATTTAAATAGTAGAGAACACAAGATTACACTGAGAATTTATAGTTTCATTAATGGTGTAGAGTCAAATCATATAAGCGAAATGAAAATAGAAGCAAAAATAATGAAAACTAGGGATAATTTAAAAATCTAATACCCGATTATTCTGTAAAAATGAAAATTCGATAGTACTAGTAAAATTCAGAGTGATGGAGATATGCATATAGTATTCCAAAGTAGAACAATAAAAAATTACCTAGTAACAGAAGAGATAAAATTCCTAGTTGCTCCCGTGTTATCACGTTTCGCCTTTGATTTGAAATTTGAAAGAGCTAAATTTTGCTGTGTTAATGACTTAGCAATTTTTTATTAAATCTAAAAATTTAACTTAGGAATTACCGACCAAATTTTTGGTTGGTAAATAGTCGGTAATTACGACGTTATAAATAATTTGGAAAGCCACTTTACCGACCATTGCATGGTAATATTTTTGGTCATTAAATGGTCGGTAATTTGTTAGTAATTTTTATTTGCTAATTCCCTACTAAATTACAGATCAATTTCTGACCAAAAATATTTGGTCGATAATATGGTCGGTCTTTGGTCGAAAAATGGTAAGAATTATTTTTTTTTCGAAACCATTTTTTGGTCTCTAAATGGTCATTATTTGTTAAGTACTTACCGACCAATTTTTTAGGGCGGGTACTTGGTAATTATTCTTGTTATTTTAGTAGTGTATCTATCTATCTACCTACGATTTGTTTGTCTATTTGTCACCTGTCTATCTATATATCTATCTATCTATTTGTCTATTATCTATATGTAATCTATCTATAGTATACCTATCAAACTCTCTGTCTATCTATATCAATCTATCTGTCAATCTGTCTATCTATAATTAGTCAATATGTCAATTGTCTATCTATCTCTCTATCTTTATATCTTTGTATACTTTTATCCATCTATCAGTATATCCTTCTATCTATCTATATATCTATATCTTTCTATCTATCTATCTGTCTATCTTTCTATAGATAAATCTATTTGTCTATATATCCTTGTCTATATCTCTATATGTTAATCTTTATATTTGTCTAACTATTAATCTTTTCATCTCTATATCTTTGTATCTATCTATATATATCTATATATGTTTATATGACTTTATGGTTATTTGTCTAGCTGTCTATATATCTATCTGTCTATCTATCTTTATATCTATCTATCTATTGTATATATTTTTATCTATTTATCAATTTGTCTATCTTTTTATTTTTCAATCAATCTAACTGTCTATCTTTCTACTTGTCTAAATAAATATCTATATATTTATTTATCTATCTAAATAATCATTTTATCTATATATCTATCTATTTATCTATCTTTATTCTTGACTATCAATATATATACCTATCTATCTATCACACTATCTGTCTATCTGTATATCTATCTATCTATTGATCTATCTATCTATTTATCTATATATCTATTTATCTATTATAAGTATCTATTTGTTAATGTGTCTATATGTCTATCTGTCTATCTATCTATAATCTATCAATCAACCAATGATCAAACTATCGATCTATCCATTTATCTATCTATCTATCTATCTATCTATCTCTGTATTTATCTAATTATATATTTATCTATCTTTCAATGAATAAAGTGTGCCAATCTATCTAACTATCTATATATCTATCAATAAGTCAACCTATATATCTATATATCTATCTATCCCTTTGTCGATCTTTTTATCTATCAATATGTCTATCTGGTAATCTGTCAACCTCTTTATCTATCAATTTGTCTATCTATCTATAAATCTATCAATTTTTTTATATTAATATTTGCCTAGCTATCTAAATTTTTATTTTTTTATTTGTTTTACTATCTATATGTTTATCTATCTTTCAATTTTCTTTAATTTTATCATTCTTTCTATGTATCTCTCTATTTATCTATTGATCTATTTATCTATTATTTATCTATCTATATATGTATGTATCTATCTGTCTATCTAGCTATCTGTCCATTTCTCTACCTATCTATTTGTCTATCTTTTTATCATTCTATCAGACCAACTATTTTTTTTAAAAGGTTTATTTTATTATATATAACCCTCTCTTTTGGCGGAGGAATACCATTTGTACAAGCTAGCATCTACCCATTTCCCTTTTACACCCATATACAAGAAAGAGCAACAAAAAAGAAAAAAACACAAACTATATTACTTGTTATTTATTTCCTTTGAATTTTTTCTCCCGCTCTTTATAATTTCTCTTATCTTTCTTTTTTGAGTCCCCTTACTATCTCCTTGTGCTTTGTTTGATCTCCTTTCTTGCTGCTCTAACGATTTTGCTCTTTCATTTACCTTCTTTATTTAACTTCAACATTGCCAACAATTTCCTGCAAAACATATTTGCAATGCATCTAACAATTAATCATTTCTCATATGCTAGCCTTCATTTTAATCGCCTCTTATTTGCTGTTTCAGATTCTCCAGGGAATGTTTTTTCTGCCCTTTTTCAGCTCCTCTAACACCCTTTCTGTATCCTTTGACTTCTTTCCTTTAGCATGTCTTGCCTTAGATTTTCCAGATCTGAAAAGTCTCTTTATCTATTCCTAAACTCTACTTATACAGACTCTATTAACTTTTAAATCGATAAATTAACACATGACTCCTCCTTCCATTTTATTCAAGGGTTTCGGATATATAACTGTATTCTTAAGTTCAATTAAAATGACAAGGTTTTTACAGCCTTCAACTTGATTCCCATATCTTGTAGATGCATTCCTTTCTAAGCTTCAACCCTATTATGTTGCTAAGAAAACAGAAAATCCAGCTACATACAATCATGAGTTTTCTGTATTTTTACCTCCTTTTCCTCTTGCTCCTGTTTGACCTTTTGTGTATTCATTTAAATCCAGATTCCTGCAAGAAAACTTCACAACACGCAATATTTTATTTCAAGATATATATATTCAATAATGTTATCCACTACTTCTATTATTTATCCCGCTCTGTTCTTGCTTATTCTTAGATAAGGTAATTCCTGTTTATCTAATCTAGCTATTCCTTTTAGTTTTAACGGTAAAGATTCCTCATCATATTCTGATGCTCCCTCTATCAATCCTATTTTAGCAAGATTATCTGCCAGTGTGTTTGCTTCCCTGTATAAATGAGATATTGATGCATCCAATTCTTTAGCAAGATTAACTATTGTTTCTATCTCCTCCTCATGCTGCCACAATGCTAATTTTTTATTGAATAACTCAACTAGTAGTATTGAATCTCCTAGCTTTTTGCAAATATATAATCCTTCTTTTAGCGCTCTAATTTTCGAGTGGAGAGCCGAGGAGGATTTCCCGACAAGTGTGAAGGCTTTCCTAATGCTGCCATTAGAGTCTCTTATTATGCCTCCTCCTCCTGCTAAACCTGTATCCCTATTAAAACTCCCATCAGTGTTCAAAGATAGATTCCCTGCTGGAGGCTTATTCCAACTTATGCTTTTAACCCAATGCCGCCTAATTATATTAATTGAGAGGTTCCATGTTTTCCTGACTTCTTTTTCTATTTCCTTATTATCTGTTATTATAGGTTTTATACAGGATATATTACTTATTTCTTTCTGAATATCTTTTAAAATTTCTTCTGAATTCATTTTTATGCCCTCAAAACTGCTTTTATTCCTTGCTTTCCATATACACCAAAATACTACGTGTGGTAATTTTTGATTTAACCATTTCCTTGTGGGAGTTTTTGGAGTGTCCTTCCCCCATCTTTTAATTCTCTCTATTAAAGTTACATTGTTATTATTTACTTGACTAAGACCCTCTATCTCTCTCCATATTTATTCTGCAATTTTTCCTTCCGAAAATAGATGGTCCAAAGATTCTATTGCTTGATAATAGCAATCGCATCTGGATACTATCTTTATACCCTTTATTTGAATATTTGTATCTACAGGTAAAGCATTCACAAGAGCTTTCCATGTAAGAGAGCATATTTTTTGTGGAGTACCATCCGTCCATACCCATTTAAAAAGTGGGTTAATGTGATTTTTCTTTCGTATCAGATTCTTCACCATTTTAAGTGTAAAATTACCTTGGTGAGTGAGGGTCCATTTCCAGCCACTCTTTGCCATTTTAGAGTGAGAATCTACGATTTCTTTCTGTTTTTCTAACATTTTCCAGTTATTCGAGGCCTTTTTCTTATTAATTTTCTCATGTTCTAAGTATTTAGCTCTCATATATTTCGCCCATAAACTATTATTTTCTTTAAGCCTCCACCATCCTTTACAGTCCTAAGCAACTGCCAGATCTTGTAACTTAATCAAACCTAATCCAGCTTCCTCTTTTGGATAGCAAATATCTTCTCATTTCTTCTAGTGTAATTTATTTTTGCCTTCTTTTTTACCCCATAAAAAGTTAGCCATATCTTTTTCTAGTTTTTTCGTAAATTACTTTGGAGGGTGAATAACTGAAAGAATATGTACCAATGTGCTTTGTAGAACATGAGAGATTAATGTAATCCTCCCCCCGAAACCCAGAAGTTCTTTTTTCCATCCTACTATTTTCTTATTTATTTTATTCTGTAGTGTTATTAAGTACTCTTCTCTTAATCTTCCTTCGTATATCGGGCAGCCTAAGTACGTTAGTGCTCCTTTGTTTTGGGTATATCCTGTAATGTTCTTTACTTTATTTGCTACCTTTTCCTTTACTTTCTTAGCTAACATAAACTGACACTTCTTTTTATTTACCATCTGCCTTGTTTCGATTTCGAACGTGTGTAAAAGGTCCATAAAGTTCAATAATGATCTTCTACTTGCATTTGTAAAAATTATAAGATCATCCGCATAAACTAGGTAGCCTATTCTTGGGGTGTTTTTTGGTTGTCTGAACGAAATAATCTTTCCTTCAGACATTCTTTTATTTAAATTTAATATTAGCAGTTCTAAGTATATATCAAATAATAAAGGAGATAGCGGGTCTCCTTGCCTTAAGCTTTTTTTTGGCTTGAATTCTTCTCCTTTTTTTCCATTTACTATAACTTTAACCCAAAGATTAGATACACATCTGTATATCATATCGATGCATAATTTGGAAAAGCCAAATTTTCTCATGGCATAACAGAGTATATTCCATTCCACCCTGTCGAAAGCTTTAGATAAATCTAGTTTAATTACTAAATTATTCCCTCTCGATTTACTTGCTAGGTCTTTCATCATTTCGGACGCCAGTCTTATATTTTCCATCATTAACCTGTTTTTAACAAAGCCCGTTTGTTCCTATGAAATTATAGAAGGCAGAATATCACGTAATCTATTTTGCAAAATTTTTGCCAAAATCTTATATATCGCATTACATAAGCTTATGGGTCTAAAATTCTCGCATCTCTGTGGGGATTTATTTTTTGGAATTAAAACAATAAGTAAATTTGGCCATGCTTTAGGGATATCTGCCCCTACAAAGAAACTAGTGATGGCAAGAACAAGATCATTTTTAATAATCTCCCAGCATACCTGGAAGAAATAATTGTTCCAGCCATCTGGTCCTGCCGCACTATCTTTGTCCAGGCTGAATACTGCATCTTTGACCTCATCCATATACGGGATCTTCTCCATCATTTGATTTTGCTCTTATTTAACATTTAAAGTGATTTATTTCATTTGTTCGTCCCCTTCGTGTATAGGTTGTCCGCATAGTTGCTTTTTAAAAAATTCTTCAAAAAGGGCTCTTATTTTATTATCTTCTTCTACCCATTTTCCTTCTTCATTTTTTATACCTTTAATTTTATTTTTATAAGTTTTTATTTTGCTCAGTCCAACTATCTATAAATCTATATGTCTAATTGTATATCTATCAATCTTTCTATTTGTTTATGTATCTATCTATCTAACTATCTATCTTTTTTATTTGTCTATCTGTCTATATGTATCTCTGTCTATCTATTTATCTATCTATCTATCTATTTTTCTATCTATTTTTGTATCTGTCTATTTTTCTATCTGTAAATCAATCAATCTATCTATCTATCTGAATATCTATCTATTTAACATTTTATTTGTCTATCTATCTGGTTATATATCAATCTATTTATTTATCTACCTATTGACCTATCTGCTATATACCTATCTACCTACCTTTCTATCTTTCTATCTATCTAACTATCTTATCTATCTATTTGCCTATTAATCTATCTATGTTTTTATCTATCTATCTATATATTTGTCTATATTTCTACCTAATTATCTAACTATCTATCGTTCTATCATTTTGTTTATCTTTCTATCTGTCAATCTTTATTTGTGAATAATTATTATTAATCTGTCTATTGATATGTCTATCTATCTATATATCTATATATCTATATATTTGATAATATTTCAATCTGTGTATCTGCCTATCTTTCTATCTATCTATCTATAAATTATCTATCTATCTATCTATCATTATATCTATCTATTTATCTGTTTCCCTTTTTATATCACTTTTTTCCTATATATATGTCGTTTTTTTTATCTATGTATCAGTCTATCAATCAATCTATCTATCTATCAATATATATGTCTTTATGTCTATCTGTCTATCTATCTATCTGTTTATATGTATATATATGCCTATTTATATATTTATATATTTTATAATCAATTAATCAACCAACAAATCTAACTATCTATCTACCAATATATCTAACAATCAATCTCTTTATATAATTATCTATTTATCAATCAATCAATCAATAAATTTATATATATATATCTATCTCACTACCTATGTTTTATATATCTATCTATTAATTTGTCTATCTTTGTATCTATCAATATTTTTATTTGACTATCTATAAATATCTCTATCTTTCTATCTTTTTATTTGTCTATCTACCTATCTTTCAATATGTCTATCAGTCTATATGTTTATCTATATATCAATCTGTTTATCATTATATCATTCTATCTATCTATATATCTATTTATCTACTTGGCTATATATATATATATATATCTATCTATCTATTTTATCTATGTATCTATGCATCTATTTAACATTCTATTAGTATATCTATCTATTAGTCTATATGTCTATGTATTTATATGCGTATCATTGAATCTATTTATCTGTATATCTATTTATCTGTATATCTATCTATTTGTCTATCTGTCTATTAATTTGTTAAATAAACTATTAATCTATTTGTCTATCTATCTATATATATTTCTATTTGTCTATGTCAGTCATTCTATCTATCTATTTATCTATCTTTTTGTCTATCTATCAATAAATCATTCTATCTATCTATCTATCTATCTAAATACCTATCGACCTATCTACCCATCAAACTTTCTATATATCTTTTTACCTATCTATCTATATATCTATCTACCTAACCACCTATCTATCTATGTATATATCTATCTATCTTTTTTTCTTTGTACCTATTTATCTATCTATCAATTTATCTATCAATATTGACTATCTTTTTTAGTCAATATGCTTATCTGTCTATCTATCAATCAGTCTATATATTTATCTATCTGTCTGTCTATCTGTATATTTCTCTATCTAACTATCTATCCTTTTATCTATCTATATTTTTATATGTGTATCTATATATTTGTATATCTATTTGTCTATATATCTATCTTTCTATCTATCTATTTATCTATTTATCTACTTGTCTATCCATCTATCTAACTATCTATCTATATATCTGTCTACCATACTATCTATCTATATATTTATCTAACTTTATATTTATCAATATATTAGTCTATCTTTCTATCAGTATATATGTCTATCTTATATAATTGTCTATTTATCTATTTGTCTATCTATTTATCTATTTATATATCTATCTGTCTATCTGTCTATCTATCTAATTATCTATCTATTTATCTATCTATCTATCTATCTATCTGTCTATTTATCTATCTATCTATCAATCTATTTGTCTATTTTTTTTATCTATTTTTCTCTCTATATATCTATCTGTCTATATGTCTATATGTCTATCTATCTATCTATGTTTTTGTTTATATGTCTATCTATCTATCTTTCTTTCTATCTATCTAAATATTTATCAGTCAATCTATCAATCAGTCAATTTGTCTATCTATCTGCCTATTTGTCTATATGTTTATCTATCGATTACTCTATCTATCTATATGGCAGTTTGTCTATCTGTTTATCTGTCATCTATTTTTATATCTATCAAATTATCAATTTATCAATGTTTCTATCTATCAATGGTCTATCGAACTTTCCATTAATCTATATATTAATCTGTCTATATATAGATCGATCTATCTATCTATATTCTTATTTGTCTATTTGGCTATCTTTCTATTTAGCTATCTATCTATCTATCTTATCTTTCTTTCTATTTATCTATTTGTCTATCTTTTTATCTTTCTATCTATTTTTATATCTAATATTCTATCTATTTTTCTATCTATATGTCTATATGTCTATCAATCTATTTGTATAGTTATCTTTATGTCTAGCTTCCTATCCATTATTCTATATATATATATATATATATATATATATATATATATATATCTGTCTATCTATCTATCTATATCACTATCTATCAGTAATATCTATCTATATATCTATCAAATTGTCTATCTATCTATTAATCTATATATCAATATATCAATATATCAATCTATCTATCTATCAATTAATCAACCAAACTATCTCTCAATCTCCCTATCTTTCTATCTTTATATCTTTTTATCTATCTATCTTTTTATCTCTCTATCTATTAATCTATATATCTACATATCTATCTATTTAATTATCTATTTATATATATTCCAATATATCTATCTATCTATCTATTTATCTTTCTTTTTACTTATTTATCTATATTTCTATCTATCATTTTGGCTATTTCTCTATCTATCAATATTTTTATCTTTCTATTTGTTTATCTATCTACCTGTATATGTGTCTATAAGTCTATCAGTTTATTTATTTATATGTTTATCTATCTATATATCTATATATTTATCTATCTATATATCTATCTTTCTATCTATTTATTTGTCTGATTTTCTATCTCTCAATCTATTTACCTATCTACATATCTCCCTAACTACCCATCTACTTGCCTTCATGTATACCTTTCTACTTAGTTTTCTAAAAATCTATCTATCTATATGGCTTATATGTCTACCTATCTATCTAACTTTATTTATCTGGCTTTCTGTCTATCTATCTGTCTATCTGTCTGTCTATTTGTCTATCTATCTATATGTTTATCTATTTGTCTATATAACTATCTATTTATCTACTTATCTATCTATCTATTTATCTATCTATTTATTTATCTATCTATCTACTTGTCTACCTATATACCTATCTATTTGTCTATCAGTCTATCTATCTATTTATCTATCTGTCTATCTATCTAGTTATCTATCTGTCTATCTATCTATCAATCAATCTGTCTATCTATCTGTTTATCTATCTATTTATTTATCTGTCTATCTATTTATCTCTCTTACTATCAATATGTCTATATGTATATCTATCTATTTATCTATCTATCTATCTATTTCACTACAAGAAATTATCTTTAGCTATAGAAATTTAATTAAAGAAATAATCTTTAGCTGATTTGTGAGGAATTAGCTATGGAATTGTAAGAGAAGTTTGATTTTACATTAAAAGATAAATTTATGATGGATTTGTGACTGATTATAGATGGAAACATTCTTTTTTGATAAATATCCCTAGCTAATATTATCGTAGATTTTGGGACAAAGAATGACGACAAATTTAGCAATTACTTGAGAGATGGATTTTTCCTAGCAAATTAGCTCGAGAAAAAATCGCTCACTAAATCATAATTTGGAAATCTTTTTTTTACAATTCTATATTAATAGCAAGCAATTAGTCCTTAAATTATAATTTTCACAAAATATATGTATTTCACTAGGGATATTTCCCTAGCTATTTTACTCGGGATTATTTTAGTTGTTAATTTATACTTAATCATTTTTTATTTGTTTTATATATTATTTGTTTTAATATTTGATGTAATTTTGTTCATTAAATGTTTGTAATGGTCTATAGATGTGGGATCCTTTAAAAACACTTTCTCCTCATATAATTATAAAAATAGGATATTATAAATAAATAATTACAAAAATTTATATATAAAATAAAAATTTATATTAATAAAGTCTAAATTAACTATTTATAGGATTTTAAAATTTTAAAATATTTTAAAAATAATATTTTATTTAATTAATAAACATATTTATATATTTGTATTAATAAAACATAAAATAATTAATTCTATAATTATAAATAGTTTATAATTTTTTGAATTAATAAATGAATATACTTTAATATTTGTATTAATAAAAACATAAAATTATTATTTGTAAGATTATAATAAAAATATTTACAAAAAATCTGAAATAATAAATATATTAATATTAATAAAATTTTAAAAAAATATTTTATAATTATAAGAATCTTTTAAAAAAATATTTACAGAAATATTTGAATGAGTAAAAGAACACTTATAAGTGTTATAAAAAAATATCTCCATGTGTTTATTAAAAGAACACTTCAAGTATTTTTTTTACAGGTATATTACTAATGATATTTTTTTATCCTATAAATACTTAAAATAAATTTTTGCCCTATTAATACTTTTTAAAAGCACTACCAAACTAATCCAAAGTTTATTTGAATTCAAGTTTTATTTTTGTCCCTACTAAAATTTATAAGAATTAAACCATTGTATAAGATATTTAATATTAGCTTTTTATATTCCATTCTTATTAAATTACTAAATACATCTTTTTTTATGATCTTCTCACTTAAGCTAATTTAGGATTTTTATAAATTATAATATATATCATATAATATGGAATTTTATGCCATAAATTTATTTCATATTATATTCATAAAAATATTTTGAATTCATTAATATTTATAACCATTATATATATATATAATTCTTTTTTATAATTTCATATTATTATTTTCTTTATGAATTACTATTAAAAATTTATCTATATATTATAAAAAATTAAAATCTTATAAATTTTGTATATTATAGATTTATACAATTAATAATGGCTATATGAAATAATAAATTTTTTTTCAATAATACGAAATAATATTAAAATTTGTTTATTAATTAATAATTTTAAAGGTTATTTAGTGTGGGCAAGATGGGACAACAATTCCTATGTACCATTGTCATTATGAGATCTTTCCCCTCGACGGTTGGCTTTAGGAAGGAGCTTTCAAATCCACCCACAGACAAAATATCAAACCTCCAATTCTCTAATTATAGCGATTGTCTGTACGGATGATGCTGTGCTCCAATTTGTTGATTTATAGTTTTTCCTTAATTCCTTCATCATCCATAACTGGAAATTTTAGTTTTATCAGATATCCCACTAATATTTCATGCATTTACTTATTTTTCACATGTTGCCTTGCTGTCTCATCCTTATACTACATATTGATAATAGACGTATTATAATTGTAATTTTTTTTGTAATATTGCTATTATACTCCTTGTCCTCATGACAGACATAGTCTCTTCTTGATTTTGTTGTTGAATTTGTGTACGTGATAGGTGGTGGAGAAAGAATGTGAATCAAGTGGGAAGATGGGCGAGTTAGATTCTTTTGAGATTGAAGGAGAAACAAAGAGCGAAATACTTCAAAATTTGACCGAGTTTTAGTTCTCCTGTGTAAACAACCTCGCTCTCCAAAATAGAGTAGTAGTACCATAATATTCATCTCCCACAAAAAAACAATTATTATTATGTTTTGTTTCCTTCCATGTTTTGTTCAATTGTCAACACAGTGCTGGAGAATGCCTGCAGCGAACAGGGAGCTAGGATGGCTGCCATGGATAGTTCTAGCAAAAATGCTAGTGAAATGCTTAGCTGCCTCACTCTCACTTATAACAGGCCTCTCTCTCTCTTTCTCTCTCTCTCTCGCTTGCTCTCTCGATTCGTTTCTTCCAACCCAGTATCGATTTGCTAGTTTTTTGGCCACTAGACTCGTCAAGCTTCAATCCTGACAGAACTGATTAAGATCATCTTTGAAGCTTCTGCACTAAATGATTAGAAGCTTCTTCATGAACAAATTGGTCTTTTTACAATGTTTCCTTGATCAAAATTATATCAAAATTATTTGAGAAAAATATTTCTGACTTTTAGAGAGCTGCATTGTGGGACCAAAGCAGGAATCGAGACTCAAGTGGGTGAGTTCATTCAAGCATCTTGCGAACTTCACCTTTGTTAGTGAATTATATTCTCTAAAAAATTGAATTTACACCGCACATGCATTACATTTACATTTGTTTTGTACCAGGCACAAAATTCACACAATGGAAGTTGGCTTGCCAGAGCAACAACATCAAAACCTCCAACAAGTTGTTACCATGGAGAGGCTCAACCACGTAGTATAGGAGCAACTCAACTTGGAGGGAGTGAAGTCTAGAACTGTTAGCCATTACAAAATAATCAGTCGCATTTTAGAAGACTTTGATGCTTACTCCTGAACTAAAACAATTCCCAAATGGTCATTCTCAACCTAATAGTCCCTCTTTAATGCATATTCAAATGCACAAACACCATCTCCAAGAAAGAAAATACTAGATATAGGTGTGGGTATTGCATGTTTAAAGATGCAATTGAACTACATACTCCAACCATGAATCGCACAAATTTTGGAAAAAAAATGTTTTAAAATTGACTATTACAACTTGTAATGAATGCTCTAGGACTAAAGTCAATAAATATAACTATGAGATGAGTCCATTTTAGTTGTTTAGTCTATTTGTGCACAAAACTGGCTCAACATAGCATTTCTGGTTCCATATGGAAATGTCATCTGCACATATAGAATTATCAAGATCAAAAACTAATATAAGGTGATGGATGATAGTTGGAGGTTTTGTCCTTCCACACATTAAATAACTTGAGAAGTGTAGAACAAGGAAAAACTAGTTTAGAACGTCCAAAATCATTATCTAAACTCACTAGTGCAAGGATTTGATAAAAAAAATACAAGAAACACTGATTAACTTCTGTATCTGCAAGCTAGTTCTATACTTTTTTTTTGAATTTCTTATAAAATTCTATGAGTTCCTTGAAATTTTTTAGACATAAATCAACTCTCACACATATTGCCCATGTTTCATGTATCTTTTTCATGATTTGCAAATTAGCAAGTTTCATTGTTTCTGTGATGACTGCTGACCAATTAGATATTGGAACTAATGATATAAGATGCATGTTTTATACATCAGGCAAGATATTATGAGACAATATTCCATGATAAATTTCAAGCATTTCAACATTTTCGATGAGATCAAGGTGTCCAAGGCTTTTGTTTCCCATCCAAAGATTGCTACTACTAAAACAACTACTAGTATGCTATCTTTTTGTCACCAATTCGAAGATATCAATTATTTTTTATGTGCTGCAAGGCATCTTGTTGCTTATTTTTTTGATAACCATGAGTATCATCAAGCCATATTAGGTATCTTGATTACTTCCATGTCGAGGTTGGAACACCCCCAGCCCCACCCCCCCGTTAAGTCTCATAGATTTTGTTGCGTTTCAGACATATATTGGATAGTTCTTACATGATATGGCTATTGTTTTTTGTAAGTAAAAAGCACGTATATTTTCCCAATGATGGTTGGTCTTGGGTTTAAGCAAATCAGATACAACCTCTTGACTCTCTGTGGCGAAGAAGAGTGCATCCTCTTGCAATATTTTTTTTTGTTTTCAAAATCTTTCTTTGACAGCAAAAAATGTTATAGTGAACAATACTTTATGTGACTGAATTTGGTTTTCAATTGAAAATTGATTCTTTAAGACTCCAGGCAGTTGCCTTTGATTTTAATTGACACTTGATTTCTACCCTTGTGGATTGTTCTTGTTGATATAGTATTACTTCCTTAAATACTCTTATGAGGAATTAGTGACATCTCCAAGAGAGATCAATTGCTACATGGAATGCAAAACTTGTCTATATCATATCAAATTTAGAAGATAAAGGCAAGTTTATTTTTTCACTAGGCATTTGTGTTATTAATGAGATACTCTTATGAGGATTAGTATATTATGTTCTATAGAACAGAATTAACATGATTGGTGCTACTTGTGAGAGTGCTGAAAAGGTGATGGCTAATACCCGAAAAGCCTATCAATTTGTGAATCAACAAGAGCCAACATTTGTTCCAACTCTAAATAAGGGTCAAACTGCTAAGATTCAAGAGCAAGAAAATTTACTTTGAGCTGCTGTAAATTTTGGGGAAGGTTGCTTGATTACTAATTTCATATCACCCATTCTTTACATTTAGAAATAAAATTGGACATGCTTAATTATATATTTTATATCTCATGGAGATGTTGGGTAGATTTTTATAGTATTGTAATTATTATGTGTTTGTTATGGTAGTTTATTTAATGTTTTAAAATGAGGCATTGATACTCCAAAAGTTTCATTTAAGTGCTTTTATAATGTTTTAGTTATTGTATGTTTTAAATTTAATATTTTGCTACATTTAAGGTTTTGTGAAAGAGAGGGAGGGGGGAGGAGAGAGAGAGAGAGAGAGAAAGGGCAGGGGAGGAGAGAGAGGGGGGAGGATATAAAAGTGTAAATTAGAGAGAAATAAAAAATATTATATTTTTATTTATTACTAAATTTTGGAAACAACAATTTAATATACATTATTTGTACTATTGAGACAACTTATATCGAGTGTTCTCATATAGACTAAAATAAAAAGTGGATAAAATAAATTATAAATGACATCAAACTTAAATATTTTATTCCAAGCTATTGCTTGGTGCGCACAATGTTATGAAAAATTGGCCTCTTGGCTTTAGCACGACTCGCGGCATGATCCATAGCACGATCCACAAAAGCCTACCTAGGCACGATCCAAAATAGTTGAATGCTTTGGCCTATGCTAGGCCAAGAAGACTGACCCAAGTGCTACAAAAGTAGGTGCTACGACACACTCAGAAATTGACCCATAAATAACAAGGATTGAACTAGACTAGCCTAAATCGGACACATGCTATCCTGAGTTTAAACTCTTATTGGTAGGCTCATAACTAGTATCTATAGATTTGTTTTGAATTTTTTCAATTCGAAGTGATAATCAATCTCTATATGTTTTATTTTCACCTGAAATATTGGATTGATTGTAAAGTATCGAGTTACTTGATTATAATAATATATATCAATCTATTTGAGAGAATTTAGGAAATAACTAACTATACTAACTACATAAATAATATAGTATAATTATTGTTAGATAATTAAGTTAAAAAATATATATTTTTATATTTGGAGTAGTCAATTGAAGAGGAGTCGATACTTGTGGTTAAGTCTATGTTTTGATCAAGTAGTGAATACACTAGTACATGTTTAAATATGCCAAAATATATTCTTTATAATTACTGGAGTCCAGCTGGAATTTGAGTGCATCTCTACCTGTCTATGCTCTTGATTTATAGATTAAATCTTATATCATGGAGCTATGTTCATATATCTGAAAATTTTGAGAATTATAACTATATGAGTATGTCAGAGAGAATATAAAAAATGATTAATTATACTAATAATAATAGTGATATCTAGTCTAGTCATAATTTGATAGTTTAATATTTTTATATGATTCTTATATATTTGGAGCCAATTGAAAAATTGGTACTTGTGGACAAACATACATATTGATGAAGAAGTATGTAGGTTAGTGTGCATTTCATCATGTGAGAATTAAACAAAATATCTAAATTATATTTTACTTAAGAAATAAAAATCAAAACTCATAAGTATGCAATCTTAATACAAGAGATTTCTTCCTCTTAATTATACTTTATGGTAGCTAGTAGTATTGGAATGTAGAATTATAAAAGATAAATATCACTAAAATATAATTATGCAATACATAAATATATTTGTTAAATAATATATGTATGTTTACGTTCAATGTGAAAGATTTCTCTCATATGCAAATCCATGTTTGTGTTAGAGGATAAATAAGAATTGATATAAAAAATAAAAAAAAATTGACCAAAATTTAATATTGATTAATTTCAAAGTAAGAGCTTGTGAGAAGAAGTTAGTTAAATATCACCTGATCATGTTCATATGTTTAACCCTCTGAACATGTTTGGTTTTCTTTTTCATGAATTATTGGCCTGTAAGTAGCATGCCGATCTCAATTAGGCTCCTATTGCATCATTTATTAAAAAATTAGCTGCATCTCCTTCTATTGCTACTAGTGCAACTTCATTTGAAAACATTTCCCCTCTGCCATATGCCATTTCTCCTAGGGCTAGAGTGAATTTGTTGAATGCTTTTTCTCCTAAGTAAATTGTGCAACAACAGCTATTGGCACAACAACAATCCAAACACCAGCAAAAGGTAGCACCATTACATCAGCAGTAGCAATTTAGGCAACCATTAATGTGGGGATTAGGATAGATATGGCCAACTTTAATAATGGAAATGGCTAAATATTTTCTTATACTATCTTTGGGTTAGTTTTTGGTCACATGGGTTGTGCAACCTAAAATGCAATTGTCAGCCACTAGGTCACCTTCAACTGCAATAGTCTAAGCAGCTATTTTTTTTATGCACATATTGGGTCAAAGCTAGCTGAACCAGGCAAATCAACTGAATCATCATCTAGCCCAAGGGCTGCCTCATAGACAGATGGTAAACTCTTGTATGATTGCATTGGTTTTTAGTAGTTTTCAAATTTACTAATCTTGATTGTTGTGTAAATTTTAATGCAGTTTGGAATAACCAGTAGCAATCCCCAGGGGACTCATACCTTTCAAATGCTACATGAATAATGTATGTCTTTGTTGTGTATCAGTTTTGATGTGTGTAGTATTGTCCCAAAGGTGTGCTTGTGTCACATGTCACAGTGCTTCAATAACATTGTGTGTGCGCATGTGTCATAAAGTGTAGACATTAGTATAGCCACATGGGACCTTGAGCTTGAAGTTTTTCTCCTCACGTGTCTGAAGTTGTTTACTTTTGTCACCTATAAAATAAATATACAATCAAACCAAACATGAAAGAAGTTTTAGAGAGAAATTTTAGAGAGTAATTCTATAGATTTTTCTCAAATCTTTAAATAGATACAAGTGTAGAAAAAATTTTCTTAGATGTAGAAGCCCCTCAACATCAAATTTCAAGAGCACGCTAAGTGTTGCGATCTTATATCAAAAGAAATTCTAGGGGATAAAATCCTAAATATTCTAGAATCATATAATACCTTTAAGAAGGAAGGATCCATCTTATTTTGGATTTAATATGGGTAAAGAAAATCCTTCCCATCTAATTTGGTGATGTTCTTGTCACATGTTTATTATGAAATTTGATCATATCTTTTTGAAATTATCATGATGTTCTCGTCACATGGATATTTTAACATAATATATTGATAGGGAAATAATTATAAAATAAAATTAAAGTTTAATAAACATTCTAAAGTTATAATAAATAATAGTAGTATATGTATTATATAATTTGTGTTGTAAAATTAAATCATGGTATTGAGTCAGAAACATTATTTTGTAATTTTGTTTATTTATTATAAATGTTTTAAAATTTTAATTTAAAGGTAGATATTTATGCTATAATTTTATTTATTTATATTTGGATGTATTTCCATATATAAAGATATTTTCATGAATGTTTTAACATAAAATATCGAAAGGTAAATAAAAATAAAAATGAAATTAATGTTTAATAAACATTCTTAAATTATAATCAAAAAATTAATATATATTAAATAATTTATAATACAAAATTATATCATATTGTTTAATAATAAATATTAATTTTGTAATTTTATTTAAATGTTATAAATGTAGTAAATTTTTTATTTGATTATAAAATATTAATGCTTGATGTAGCTATGGCGAAGTGTGTGTAACATGTAGGTTGTGTTCATTGGGTTTTTTTATATGAATCAAAGAGAGTGATTTTCCAAGTAGAATCAAGTCAAAAAAAATATATAGTTGTTATGAAAGTGGCCATTGCTTTTGTGGTTCCATCACTATTTGACTACAACAGTAAATATTTAAAGTTAAGTGCATAATTAAAAATATTATATTTATTTATTTATATCTAGCATAGCTTTTTATTTCATGTTTTATCATAGGAACTTATGAAGGAACATATGATAGCTGCTTCTCAGCCAGTTGAGGGTTCTATGGATCTTCAGATAACTCTTTTGAAGGAAGAAATGTAGGAAATCAAAGAAGTGATTGATGAGATGAAAGAAATAAAGAATATAATGCAATAACATATGACCTATATGGAGTCACAGTTAGTGGCCTTGATGAGACATATAGCACACATAGTTCCAGCAGAGTATTAATGCCGGAAGTCGAGCACAAATACATCAATGAATGATGAGGATAATGATTTAGTTTTAAATGATTATAGACCTATGTTATGTTTTTGTTTTAATTATATAACTATTATATCAGAATAATTTAATAATTACTTTTACTTTTTGTTAATTATAAATAATAGTTTATAGTATATGTTTTTATTCAATTTAATATAAAAATTTAAAAATATGTAATCAAATTTTTTGTATAAAAGTAAACTTGTGAATATAGCTTTGGAATGAAAATAACTTTGGAATAAAAATAGCTAGGGATTTTCCCTTGCTAATTTAGCTAAAAAAACTTTCTGTACATATTTAGTTCAAAAATATTAATTAATATTCTTAATTACTATCTGTCTATCTATCTATCTACTTGTCTATTTGTCTACATGTCTATCTACTATCTATCTATCTAGTATCTATCTATATGTCTATCTATTTACGTTTCTACATGTCTACTTATTATCTGTCTATCTGTTTATATGTTTATATGTTTATCTTTATATCTATCTATCTATCTATCTATTTGTATATCTATCTATCTGTCTATATGTCTATCTATCTATTTCTCTATCTATCTCTCAATTTTTCTATCTATCTATCTATCTATCTGTCTATATATCCATCTTTTTATCTATCCATTTGTCCATTTGTCTTTTTGTCTATCTATCCATCTGTCCAATTGCTCATCTATCCATCTATCCTTCTATCCATCTGTCCATCTATCCTTCTATCCATCTGTCAATCTATCTATCTATCCATTTGTCTATCTTCCCATCTGCCCATTTTCCCATCTATAAATATGTTCATATGTCCATTTTCCTATTTGTCCATCTATCCATCTATCCATGTGTCCATCTATCCATCTATCCATCTATCAATCTATCCATATGTTGATCTATCCATATGTCCATTTGTCTATCTATCAATCTATCTATGCATCTACCTATCCATCAATTTATCTATCTTGTTGTGGTTCTGGTAAATTTCATATCAGAATTTAACAATGGACTTGAAACCCACTAATGATCCAAGTGAATATAATTAAATGTTGGACAAGGATATTACCTACTGTAGTACAAACTTAAAATTTGATTTTGATCAACTTATTGAATCCTAGCACAATCAAGTATCCATGCTTGTAGCGATATCCAAACAAATATATTTTCATTATATATACTTTTTCATTTTAAATCTCTCCTATTTTATATAATATTTTGGCTTTTCATACATTTTATTAATAGGATGTGTCATTAATGAAAGATTTTGATTTTTCAAACAACTTTTTAAAAGGATGTGTCAATTAAGAAACCTTTAGTTTTTCACGCACCTTTATAAAAGGATGTGTCATTAATGAAAAGGATGTCATTGATGAAAATGATGTGTTATTAATAACACACCTTTCTAAAAGAGTGAAACATGGGCTTTAAGTTTGGGCCAGTTTTAAAGGTCCAAACTTATACTATTGGACTAAATTCTTTATTCTAATTAGCTTAAGGTCTGAAAGAAATTTCAGACTTAAATTAGGCCTAGTATATTTTAGTCTAACTAAAATAAAACAAACTCACATAATATATACATTTTTATGTGAGTGCTACATTAGCTTCTCATAATGTTGGCAGCTAGTTTAAAATCTCATTTTAAAGAAACAAGAAATTAATTGTATTTTATAATATATGATCATTACCCAAGTGTTGAAAATATAATATTTTCAACTTAACCTAATTTCATGACCTATTTTATTTGATGACTTAGTCTTTTTGTCCTTGATATCTAGATTGATTTATGAGACATTGATCATGTCATCCTCACGTCAATCTATATGTTTCTTGATATTTGATTAGACTAACTTAAACAAATATGTTTAATATCTCATATTGACTTATTTCAGCATTGCCATGCATTTTAGTAGTCCTACTCAATTAAGGGGACACCTAATATCACTTCCATTATATAGAAGGGACAAATTCCATCTACATCAATCACATCCCTTTGCATTTTTATTGTATACCTAGTAAACAACTTTATAACTATCCTTGTTACATGTAGCATTTATTGAATATAAAGTATACAACACCTTATGTAGGGAACCATAGTGACTTTAGGTCAAAGGACAATTCATACTAAAAATTGCTATGAGAATATGTATGACACTTATATAACAATCCATGCAACATTCTCTTAGCGGGGCAGTTTAGTATATGTCCTCCAACATATACTCAAGTGTTGGGTAATTGCGCTTCCACGGTAGTGAGATTAAAAAACAGAAACAACAGAAAACACAGAAAACAAGCAATATAATCCCAATTCAGCAAGCATCCACGACAAAATCAAAAACGAGAAAATCAACACCGAAAATAACGTGGTTCGCTAGTCGCTCAGTACGACTAGCTACATCCACCAGAAAATGCTCATGCGTTACAAATTAAAACCAACACCGAAAATTACAGTATGCAGCACATAGAGCAGTCGTGAAAATTCGCGTAGAGAGAAGAGAGAGATGATGAACAGTTCCAGGGGTCAAAAAGAGTCACCCGAAAAATAAAATTACAAATCATTTTATATTAAAAAAAAACATATCGGTTCATTTAACCGCAGCGGGTCAGATCATGGAACGGGTCAGTCTCTGCTCCAAAAATTTGGGCCCGCTACCCGGACAGCGGGACCTCCGTTATTGTGCTACTGCTGCATCCCCGCCTTTTAATATTTCCTTTGCTGCACATACATGAAAATATTAAAATAGAAAAACATTTTGTTATACAAACAGATTATTAAATAAAAACAAATTACATATACAACATCAAGTTTTAACTTAATATCCATATTAGTTAACCTGCATGTTAGTCTTAATATATTAATATTTTTCTTGATTAATAATACTTGACTAGTGATAATTTAGAATAGTATTCCTAGAATATATCACTCTAAAGCATTATTTTTTTCATCTAATATTTGCATAGACCTAAATAAATATAATGATCATAAAATAATATCATTATACATATAAGATTTGATACAAAAATCCCAAAAGAATCTTTTAATGATTGACTTTTAGGGCATACTCTAACATATATATCAATTTATATATCCATCTATCTTGTTGGGGTTCCCATAAATTTCATATCAGAATTTCATAATGGACTAGGAACCCACCAAAGATCCAAGTGAATACAATTAAATGTTGGACATTGATGTTACCCATTGTAGCACAAAATTAAATTTTTGTTTGCAAATGGTTTGGCCATATCCTAGCATAGTCAAGTTTCCGTGCCTCTAGCAGTATCGACACAAACATATCTTCATTATATATATATATTTGTTTTCTATCTCTCTCATTTTATATAACCATTTAATTTTTCACTTACCTTTCTAAAAGGATGTGTCATTAACTAAAAATATATGTCAATAATGATACTTTTTGGTTTTTCACACACTATTATAAAAGGATGTGTCATTAATAACACACCTTTCTAAAAGAGAGAAATATGTGCTTTAAGTTTTGGCCCATTTTAAAGGTCCAAATATCTACTATTAGACCAAACTCTTTATTCTAATTAGCTTAAGATCTGAAATGAATTTCAGACTTAAGATTAGGCCTAATTTATTTTAGATTAACTAAAATAAAATAAACTTCAAATATCTATATGTTTTTATGTGTGTGAACCAATAGGTTCTCGTAACTTTGGTAATAACTTTAAATCTCATTTTAAAGAAACATGCAATGAGCATCATTTAGCAATGCATCATTACTACCCAAGTGACAAAAATATAATAGATTCAGCTTAACCTAATTTTGTAACTTATTTTATTGTACGACTTAGTCTGTTTGTCCATTTTATCTAGATTGATTTATGAGGCATGGATCATGTCATTCTCACATCAATCTATATGTTTTTGATCTTTGAGTAGACTAACTTTAATAAATAAGCTCAATATCTCATATTGGCTTATTTGAACATGGTTGTGCATTTTAATTGTCCTCTCAATAAAGGAGCCAACTTATATCACTTCCGTTACTTAGAAGTGACAAATTCCATATACATCAATCACATTCCTCTACACAATTTATTATATACCTGGTAAATAACTTTATAACCATCCTTGTTACATGTGGTATTTGATGAATCTAAAGTTTACAACTCCTTATGTAGGGAACCATAGTGACTTCAGGTCAAAGAATAATTCATACTAATAGTCATTATGATAATGTGTATGCCACTTATATAACAATCCATGCAACATTCTCATAGTTGGTCGGTTCAATATATGTTATCCAACATATACTTATGTGTTAACTTATTATCTCAAAAAAGTAAACCTACATGCTAGGCTTAATGTATTAATATTGCCCTTAAATATTAAATCTTGATTAGGGATAATTTAGAGTAGTATTCCATAGAATATATCATCCTAGAACATTATTATATTCATCTAATATTTGCACAGATCTAAATAAATATAATAATTATAAAAGAATGCCTTTTTACATAAATGATATGATACAAAAGTCCCAACAAATCATCTAATGATTGACTTTTAGGGTATACTCTAACAATATTTTACTAGCACTAAAGCTAATCACTAAAGTATCTGATACCTCGTGACCAAGTATGACCATCATGCTACCTCTATGCTAAAGCCTTGGTCAATGGGTCTGTTATGTTGTCATCTATAGGTACTCTGCATATTTTATATCTCCTCTATTAATAATCTCTCAAATGAGATGGAAGCTCTGAGGTACATGTTTGGATCATTGATGAGATTAGTTTCCATAGCCTATGCAATAGCCTCATTGTTGTCACAATAAAGGTCTATTTGATTAGTTTTGCTAGGAACTAATAAGCAAGTTCTATGAAAATTTTTTTGATCCAAATAGCTTCTTTTGCCACATCAGAAGCAACAATATACTCAGCTTCTATAGTAGGATCAATAAATATATATTTCTTTGAACTCTTCCAGCTCGTAACACCACCATTTAAGCAAAATACATAACCTAACTATGATCTTGAATCATCCCTATCAGTTTGGAAGCCTGCATTTCTGCAACACTTTACAACAAGCTCCTAATCACCTTCATATATCAAGGAATAATATGGAGTCCTTATTAAGTACTCTCACCTAGATCTAACTAGTATCTTCTCATCATGCTTAATGCATATGAGACATTAGGATGAGTACAAATCATGGCATACACGATAGACCAAATAGCAGATGCACATGAAATCTTATCCATGCATTCTCTTTCCTCTTTAATAGAGTGACATAGAGCCTTAGAAAGTCTCACTCCATGTGACATTGGCAAGAATCCTTTCTTAAAATTTGGATGGCAAAATAATTAAGCACTTTATCAATATGTGCACTCTGACTCAGGCCAAGAAATCCTTTTCACTACAAGAAAAATCCCATATAACAAGGGATAATTCCCTAACTAAATGGGCATTTTCTGTCGATAAATGGGATATAGTGATTTATTAATGAAGGAACTATTCCAAATCTAAAGTGCTCATTGCTAAAATTTAGTGAGGGAAAGTTTCCCTAGCTAATAATTTAGTGATGAAAAAATTCATAGCTAAAGAGAATAATTTTTCTAACTAAATTAGCAAGCTAAATGAGAGTTTTCGTCGCTAAACGGATATAACAATGGATGCTTTCCCAATCTAAAGTGTTTGTCATAAAATATTAGCGATGGAAATATTCCCTCGCAAAATAAATTCGACGAAAAAAATCTCTTGCTATAATAAAGATATCCCTAGCTAAATTAGCTATAGAAACATCCCTAGCTATTTTTAGAATTTAATTTTTAAAAAAAAATAATTAAAACAGAAACTAAAGATGTTACTTTATAATTAACAACAAATAAAATCATTTAATAAATTATTCCAATACAATATTTTACATAATTAAAATAAAAAAATAACAAAATTTTATTACATCTTATTCATTAATGTATCTACTAACAGTGCATAAATTATAATCTATCCATGCTTGACGTTGCTTTCTTTCCCTATGCTCCTCTAATCATCATCTTTCTAATGCGACAAAGTTGTCCGAGTCACGGTGCGTCATGTCTAGTGAAAAATCCCTTCACTTATACAAGCTTCGTATGGGGAACTATATGGTACCATATCTGTAAGAAATTTAAACCACTCAATCAATTCAAAATAAATAAATAAAAAGTAATGTTTTGATAAATATATAATATTGTAGTATATCTGTACATATATACTAGCATTTCACTCGTACATATATTATTGCAGTATATGTACATATAAACTGCAGTATTATGTGTACATATATCCTGAGTACATATATACTCAGTATATATGTACATAAAATACTGCATTATTATATGTGCGAATATCACCATCTACATGAGTATCATCGTCATCATCATCTTAAGACCTAGTATAATTAGAACCAATCATTGTAGAACCTAGAGCAAAAAAACTTATTTACTCATACATTCACTTTGTACTATGTGATAATTGCATATCAACACAATTACCAAGATTTTTAAGACCAACCTCTATCTACCTCGCTAGACTTGACTTGAAATTTCTTAATCCCAAAGCTTTAGGGAAAGTCTATAATCCATGGCTTTTATTACCTGCATCAGTAAGTAATGCACAATGATGATCAGACTAGCCCTAACAATTATATATTCAAAAGTGTGTCTGTGTGTAAATGGGTGTGTATGTATGATAATATATACATGTCTACAAATAAATATATGCACCCAATTTTATATATACTCGATATACATACGTATATACTATAGAATACAAAGTATGTATATACTGAGTATATACTTACGTATATACTATAGGATAAACATACTTATATACCAAATATATACATACATATATACTGCAGTATATATTTATGGATATATTGAGTATATATGTACAATATACTCAGTATATACGAACATATATACTCGGTATATGCATACTTATATACTCAATATATGTAGATATATACTCAGTATATATGTAATTTATACCAAGTATATATGTATGTATATACTACAATAATATATGTACATATATATAATAACGTAGCCTTAGATGACACACATACTTGTACTTTCATGCAAATAGACATACCATCAAAGACAACAGAATAAAATAATATAGGACTTTAAAACACACATATAGGTCTCTTAAGTATGGTTAGCATTTCTAGTTCTTTTTCCTCTGGTACTTCACGTAGATAGAGAACATTATTACACTTGCACATTGTGCATACCATACTACATTTACAAACCAATAACCAATAACAAGCAGTTGTAGATCTAAACTATGATGACGTAGATCTGCACAAAATAAGAGTGTCAAGAACAAACCTACGTTTGCGTGGAATTAATTTTTTGTTTCATCTCATAGCTTAATAAGCTAAGGTGTTTTTCCCAACACCATGAAGGAACAACCTAGCCTTTTACATACCTATAATAGGCTAAAACTCTACCCAAAAAATTTAGGGACAACAAACATATTCACAGATATATAAAAATAGTTATTATAAACATGAACAGACACAAATTAAAATTGATAGTCATATAACTTTAACAAAAATCTAAAAGATGTCCAGAAATGATGTTTAGAAAGAAAGAGAGTGGAAAAATAAAATGTTTTAGGAATAATGAAGATAATAAAAGCTAGGCCACCTTTTGATCAAGCTAAAATCTATAAATACGAAACCCATGCATTGGAAGCACCATGGCAATGTCTGAATGGTTTGAATCATAATTTTTTCATGCATCTCACATCATGTGTCCTACATAGATTCATTATTAGGTTAATCAGCAAGGCAAAGAACAAAACCAGAATAAAAAAATTGAAACCTGGAAAAAAATCACATCAAGTTTTGCTGCACATAGACAAAAATCAATAACAGTTAAGAAATAATTCTCATACGAAATCATCCTCATAATTAGTAGGGAATTTTGTGCTAGCTTTCCTGTGAGGTTTGATAGCTATATCTCGTAATGCTATATGTTGCATCAATGCCGCTAATTGTGACTCCACATAGGACATCTGCTATTGCATTACATTCTTAATTTCATTCATCTTATCATTCATTTCTTTAATTTCTTGCATTTCTTCGATCAAATAAGTAATCAGCTCATCCTTTTCTTCTTTCATTTCTTGTATGTCTTCCTTCAAATTAGTATACTGCTCATCTTTGTGTTCTTTAATTTTATATATTTCTTCCTTCAAATTAGATATCTGCTCATCCTTCTTTTTCATTTCGGTCTCCATAACTACAATATGTTAATTTGTTTCCATTGCTTGTTTGACCACCTCATCCACTATTGTTGAGATAGATGAATTAGAAACACAACTACTACAACAAAATGCCACTCCCTTCGAGCCTATTTCATACACTCACTGCTTCTTATGGTCTCCAAATAAATAGGATCATAGTTAATTGGTTGAAGATCCATAGAACCCTTAACTTGTTGAGAAGTAGTTGTCACACGTTCCTCCAAAAGTTCCTGAGTTAAAATAGTGAAAAATACTATCATAGATATACAAAAAATAAAATAATTATTTTGCATTCCAAATAACTTTCAAAGTGTATTGTAGTATTATAAAATTTTATAAATATAATAGATTATTACAGCAATCATCTGAGTCTTATTTTCAACAAATTGACCATCCACTTTCTTCACATGTATCTTCTTAAAAATCTCATAAAATTGGGATATCAACCCAATTATCTAGCCTAAAATATGTATTTATTAAGTCATTAAATAACAAATGATCAAAAATTTTAACAAAATTAATAAAACATTGCATATATTTGATTTATTAGACTATTAGGACAACCACTAAATATATAAATGTTTATAATTTTAAAATTGTACCAAATCTTGAGTGTGCTCAATGCTCGACTTCAACCATCCTGTGTGTCGATAGTTTCCTCTACCTAGTCCAGCTACCTCGCTTCGTCGATTTTTGCTGGCAATAACTGATTTTATTTTCACATCTGGCTCCTCCCAATACTTAAGCCACTCGGGCCAGTCATCGACGGATATAAAATCAGGCCTTTCTTTCATATTATTCAATTTATGGACAAAATCAAAATACCGTTGATTAGCTTTGATCTCCCATAATGACTTTATCTTTACATCAAATTCGAGTTCCCATGTGTACTTATTCTTTATATAAAAAAAATCACAAAAGAATTTATATTAACAAGAACATAATTATTTACTACTTTAATAATAACCAACATAATAGTTAAGTAATTAGATAATTATTTTTCAATGCTATTGTTTTGTTATTTTTTACCTATCATTAAAATAAGACTCTTTTGTTGATTCGGCAACTTTCTTTCAGGAGAATACTTTAGAATCAGCCATTTTCTTGAAAGACTTTGTAATTATAGTCAAGCACTTATGAGATGGAATAAAATAATGCAAATAAATAAATAACATTGAAAACAATCAAATCATAACTATATATTTAAAAAAAAAAAACAACTGACAGTAACATCATATTTTTTTTTCAAGTCATATTTACATTTTTTTACCTCCCATCCATAATCTCAATTATCAACTTAGATTGAATGTAGAGGAAGGCACATCATTTGATGATGTCATTGGTTTTGTAAATGGGGAAACTATCGGTCTAAAATGTGGTGTAGGAGATAGAGATGGATCAAAAGTGTGTGCATGAAGCATAATGGATGGTGGGCTTATATCTGATAAAGGCGATAATAGAAGTCTCAATGATGGTGATGTTGATAGAAATAGAGATGGTGATTGTGATATTGAAGTCTGGATATGGCAGATATGAGATTGTACTGATTCTACAACATGATGTAACATACTAGATAAATTTTGTTCATTTTTGCATCCACGTCCAACTCCACCATGGTCACGTCTTTTATGCGACATTTGCTGTACAAAATAAAAAATAGAACAAATAATACAAATATGAGGAACAAGCATGTATTTTAGAATAAAACAGACCGATAGATTTCTACAAAATATAGAAACTCTTTGATAGTTTAATGTTATAATACAATTGTAATAGTTTAATTATCAGCATCACTGTCATCCTCCAATGGATCTTCTGATATTTTCTCTGATTCGATAGAAGTTCAAACTCATCTTCATATAGAAATTGATCATCTTCAATTTCTATTAGGCCACTATTTGAGTAACATAAATTTTCTTGATCTTCATCTCTATGCACATGCTAAATATTATTTATGTCATCTTCCTGGAATACCAGTGCAATATCTAAGTCTGCACTTCTTTGTTGTGATATTGGTACTTCAAAATTTGATCGAGCTTTGATTTTGCAAATCACGCATCAATCACTCTTATCACGAGATAAACTCGGATATGTATAATAATATACTTGAGTGGCTTGAACTACCATAATAAATGGCTCATATCAATTATATCTTCATTTATGGTTAACATCTACTAACTTATAATCCGAATGAATCTTTGTTCTCACATTTAATGTAGGATTTAACAACTCGCACTTTAATAATATAATCCTATTATTTTCTAGTCCAGGATACTCTAACTCAATAACTTGTTTGAGTTGACCATGATAATTAATATCCTCTACACTATAACCTGAGCCTTTAATGCATACACCAATATTCATTGTTGTTTCAGAAGAACCATGCTCGATTGTGTTAAATTTATATCCATTGATTAAATACACAAGATAGATTGTCACATATCTAAACGGGCTTTTACTTAGATTCTGAATAAAAATATTTGAATCTCCATTTGAAGGATCAATTGCCTGTGATATAAGTTTAAAAAATGATATTAACAAATAAAAGATACTAATAAATTAAATAATTCAAAAATTTAAAACTTAATAATTCTCACATAATTTATGAACCAATTCACAAATTTAGTTTTTAGCATATAATCGACATAATTGCTGGAAATTGCTGGTTGCCTATATTTTAATTGCTCAACATAAATAATGCACAAATATAAAAAGAGAGAGAAAAATGTATATCAATTTTTAATAATTCCTATTAAAGATAAAATTAAAATATGATTAAACTTGCAATCATTTTGGGTATAAATACTCAATACATGGTGCAATCTCCTCACAATTAAGTAAAACGTAGCTATGGGTTGCTTTGTACTCCTCATCTATCATACATCTTTTTATTTCTCTTCCAAATGTCTTCCAGGGTGCTTGAAGATAGATAGTTTGTCCACAGAATCATCTTTTACCATCACATGACCTTCATCATTGCGAGGCACATTTCTATTATTTGTATTGACATGATCCTCAAAATAATAAGAACAAAATAATGATGCTTCTTCTACTATAATATGCATTACAAAGTGAACCTTCAACTTTTTTCTTGTTTCCAACATTCAATTTCAACTTACGAAGATACCTACAACCATAATGTTAGGTTTCAATTTTATTAAATTAAAACATTACTTTATATATGAAATAATAAAACACAGCAAATTATATGTATTTACCTATCTTCAAGATACATCTACTTATATTGCACTGGCCCTGCTATCCTTGCTTCATATGCCAAATGGACCGAAAAATGCTCCATTGAATCATCCTGCAATACTCCAGCCAGACAACATTGAATGTGCAAAAATATCACTTACTGTCCACATAAGGGCCACCCACATAATGAAATTTTGCTTCTTTAAGATATCATATGTATTCACACCTACATCCCACAAATGATTTAACTCTACTATAAGAGGCTGTAATAAAACATCCAGCATGTCTTTCGGGTTTTTTTGGCCCTGGAACCACTTTTGACACAAACATATATTGCTCCTTCATACACAACCACAGAGGCAAGTTATAATGTGCCACTATCACTAGTCATGTTGAATACTATTGTCCAGATTGCTCAAATGGTTGAAATCAATCTATGAAGAGACACAATCTCACATTTCGACTTTCAGCTGCAAAATCTTGATGTATATAATTAAAATGCTTCTAAGCAAGTGAATCTGATGGATGACGCATTACCCCTTCTTCAAGCTCATACTCAGAATGCCGCATCATAACATTGCTATATTATTTGATGCATATAGTATGAGTAATCGAGGAATTAATAAAAAATAATACATCTTTTTAAATGCAACTTTCACTCTTTTTCGCGTATCTACAACACGAGATGTCTTCTTAAATCAAGGATGTTCACAAAACTTACAGCTAATAAATCACTGTCATCACCCCAATATAAAATACATCCATTGAAATAACAATCAATTTTTTCCACTAGTAGACCTATTCCTCGTAGTAACTTCTTAGTGTTGTAAAAGTTATTGGTGATCAAATTATTATGCGGGACTATCTCCTTCATCAGTTTTGACACTTGATCAAATAATTTCTCAAACATATGATTTTCTGATTTAATGCTCATAAGTTGAGCCACAAGCAACAATTGCAAATGTGGTTTACAACTAGGCTACAACTCTTTATCTTTAGCTTTAAGCATTTCATAAAATTTATGAGCTTCGGGCTTAGGTGGTTCATCCATGTAATCCTTATTGAAGTCAGCACCAGCAGCTTCTATGATCATTATATGGTATGTGTTTGATGCTTCTTCACCATAAGCAAAGAATTTAATACCCTCATTTTGGTCAATTTTCAGAATCATTATACTTTCCCCATTATAAATCCAATCAAAATAATTTGGCACAAAGCCATATTTAGGCAAATGGTATCTTATAGTGTTTACATCACGAAAAGGGATTTTCTGACAATTGCGATGATTACATGGACACTTAATTTTTTCTTCATCCATCCATCTCGATTGACTACTTGCAAAATTGATGAAAGTTTTAAGCCACTCAAAAAATCTTTATTCAAAATTCCATTAATAAACCTTTAGTACATCCACTTATGATATGAACTCATTTTGCCCTGTTATATTTTGAAAAAATAATGATCAAATATTATTTTGAATTAAACATTCTATTACTTCAAAATATACTAATAATAAAAAAAATTACTTATAGGTGAATATTTAAAAATTAAATAACATGAATATCAAGGCAATGCATTTGTAGAATCTACATGAATAGATAAAGTAATTTTAGTATGATAAAGATTAATAGATACCATGGTATTACTAGATAAAGGGAGCAAAATACGATAATGTACAAGAAAGGAAAGCAAAAATGAAAGATATTTAAAGTTTGAAGGGGGAGAGGGAGAGGAAACGAGAAGGTGGGGAGAGAGAGAGAGGGGCAGAGAAATGGAGAGATCGGGAGAGAGAGAGAGAGAGAAAGGGGAGAGGGAGAGGGAGAAAGGGGAGAGGGAGAGAGAGAGAAAGGGGAGAAGGAGAGAGAGAGAGAGAGGGGTGGAGAGGGGGAGAGAAATGGTGAAAGGGAGAAAGAGGGAGAGATAAATTGTGAAAGGGAGAAAGAGGGAGAGATAAATTGTGAAAGGGAGAGAGAGGGAGAGAGAGGGAGGAAGAAAGAGAGAGAGATAACAAGTAAGAAAGGAGAGCGAGAAAGAAAAAAACAAGAGAGAGAGTGTGTTACACAGAAAGAAAAAGAGGAAGAGAGTGACACAGAAAGAATTAGAGAAGGAGAGAGAGACTCACAGAGAATGTAGTGCTAGAATGAGGAATTACATAAAAGAAAAACAAACTTTCTTCTATACACAACTATTAGATATTACATCTTTTTTCATACACAAGTTCATATATGAGTCTGAGGCCTAAGGGCTAGGATTAGGTAAGTGTACCTTAATTGTATTATACCATATATGAGCCTGACCAATGGACACTCTCATGCTATGTGCTTACATACTTTTAATTATATATCTTTTGCCATTTAACCAAGTTAGTGCAACAAATTAGTATTATCTCATTAATAATTATATGTTAGTATACACATAGTATATGTAGTTATAAATAATTATATATAGGTAAACATATAGTTATATATAGATACATTCATACAAGTAGTTATAAGTAGTTATACATAAATGTATAGTTTTAAATAATTATATAGATTTACATACATTTATACATATATGTATGCATAATTAAAAATAAAGTTATATTTATTTATATAGAGTTTTTTATAGTTATATAAATATTTATATATAGTTATACACATATAGTTAAACTTTATGTTGTATGATTTTATATATAAAATTATAAATATAGTTACATGTGGTTATACATATAGTTGCACGTATAGTTAAACTTATATTTATACATGTATGTGTGTGTGTGTATATATATATATATATATATTTATATATTTATATAATTTCATATATTTATACATATAGTTATGTATAGGTATAGATATACTAAAATACATTTTGTATACTAATATATAAAAATGTATATTAAATATATGTTGTTAAATATATATTTAAATATAGTTATGTATAAATTTTTTATAGTTATACATATAGTAAGATATAATTATTTATAGCTAATTGTTATTATACATATAATATATATAGTTATAAAAAATTATATATCATTAAACATTTAGTTATATATATATATATATATATATTCATACGAGTAGTTATATTTAGTTTTACATAAATATATACATAGGTAAAAACAAATATATAGATTTACATATATGTATACATATATGTATAAATAGTTAAAAATATAGTTATATTTAATTATATAAAGTTTTATTTAGTTTTACAAATATTTATATATAGTTATACACATAATTAAACATAATGTTGTATGTTGTTATACATGTAATTATAAATATAGTTACATGTAGTTATACATATATATACACATATAGTTTAACTTATATTTATACATGTAGGTATATATATATTTTTTAATAATATCTTATATTTATACATATAGTTATGTTCAGGTGTATATATATACTAAAATACATTTTTTATTCTAATATATATAAATATTTAGTAAATATATGTTGTTATTTATAAATTTTAATATATCTATGTATAATATTTTTATAGTTATATATATAGTCAAAGACAATTATTTATAGTTATATGTTCTTATACCTATCGTATATATAGTTAAAAATAGAGTTATATATAGTTAACCATATAGTTATATATAGATATATTCATACAAGTAGTTATAAGTAGTTATATAAAAATGTATAAAAGGTTATAAACAAATAAATAGATTAATTATATGAATACAGATCTATATACATAGTTACAAATATAGTAATATTTAATTATACAGAGTATTACATAGTTATACAAATATTTATATAGTAAAATACAATTAAATATTGTTATATATTATTAAACATTAAGTATATTTTGTTAGAAATATAGTTATATAGAATTATACATATAGTTATAAATTATAATTAAGTTAAAAAAATAGTTATATATAGTTGTGGATATAGTTATAAAATTAGTTTACATAGTTACAAATATAATAAAATATAGTTATAAAGAGATTTATATAATTATACAAATATTTATAAATAATTATACATATATAGTTAAACATATAGTTATTGATCATCCTCAAGATCATCCTAACTTTTAATCAATGCAAGACTTTTGACATTTGGCTATCTCTTAATGCGGCAACGTATCTTTGTTTATTTATTAGGGGTTAATCACCATACCATTAGTCCAACATGATGTTCATCATAAAATTTGCCCACTAAATCAATATTATGCTCTAGAAAGTAGCATTCTAGATTTATATCTATGGCTATCACATATTTGTTATGAATTAACAATAATATGACATATCATCATTTTATTAATTAAATATCTCAACAATTTCACTATAAAAAATATAAATTTAGCTAGGGAATTTTAGCTATGGATCAATCCCAAGCTAAATTATAAGGGATTAGCTAAGGAATAGTAAGGGATTTATGATCTTTTTTTTGGAAAAAAAAATAACAACCAATTAGAGACTAATTAGAGAGAGAAAATTTTTCGAAAATTTTGCTCAAAAAAAGCGTGGGATTTAGTAACGGATTAGCGACGAAAAATTTTCATAAAATCCACTCAAAAAAGCAGGAATTTTTGCAACGAATTTAGCAACGGAAGATTTTCATAACTTCTGCTCAAAAAAACGGGGAATTTAGCGATGGATATTGCGACGGAATATCCCTTGCTAATAAAAGCATGAAATTAGTGACGGACTTTCCCTAGCTAATTTTTAGCAACGGATTTATCGACGGATTTTCCCTCACTAATATAATCCATGATTTAGCGATGGATTTAGCGACGAATTTTTCCTTGCTAATTAAATTCATGATTTAGTGATGGATTTAGCAACAAATTTACCCTTGCTAATAAAATTCATGATTTAGCGACGGAATTAGCGATGGATTTTCCCTTGCTAATAAAATCAATGATTTAGCGACAGATTTAGCGACGGATTTTCCCTTGCTAATAAAATTCTTGATTTAGCGACGTATTTTCCCTTGCTAATAAATTCCTTGATTTAGCGACGAATTTAGCGACAGATTTTTCTTTGCTAATAAAATCATTGATTTAGCGATGGATTTTACTTTATTAATAAAATCCTTGATTTAGCAACAGATTTAGTAAAGAATTTTCACTAACTAATAAAATCCATATTTTAACTACGGATTTAGCAAGCGAATATCTCTAACTAATAAAATCCATAAATTAGTGACGGATTTAGTAATGGAATTTCATTGAAATTAAAATCATTAATTTTGCGATGGATTTAGCGACAGAATTTCCCAAGCTAAATATTAGTGACAATTTTTCCTAGCTAATTATATCCCGACATAATCTGGCACTGAATTTTCGTAATTTCTGCCCCAAAAAATGGAGAATTTAACGATGGAATTCCCCTAGATAATTATTAGCGACGGATTTTCTCCAACTAATTTAGATCTGTCACTACATAATTATCTAAATATATATTTTTTATTAGTTTATATATAATTAGAATTGATAATTCTTTAAATATTTTTTTTTCAAAATATATGCATTTAGCTATTAATTTTTTTAGCTATTTGGGTTAGTTATAATTTCATATATAGACCATGACATACCTTTCCAAAATAACACACACACACACACACACATATATATATATTAGTTTTCGATAATATTTATATATGTAGATTTATATATATAAGTTTTCAAAAATATTAATGGAGATAATTATATAAATATAAGTGTGTGTGTGTGTGTGTGTGTGTGTGTGTTTTAGAAAACTTTTGTACATTAACTTATATATATATATACATACACATATAATCTAACTATATTTTTGAAATTTAAAATTATTGTACAGGCTTATATATTTAATCTATATATATAATTGAATTTGAAAATTACTGTACATGCTTGGGTATTTTCATGTTTCACATTTTAAATGCATTAATATGTAAATATATTTTTTATTTGGTTTAATGTTTTTAAATATCTAAAGACATGCATTTTTTCTTTTGTAAATATTTTCAAGTTGGGTATAAAAAAGTAATGTCGCATTTTTTTTTAATATTTTCAAATCTAGGTTTAAACTCACTCGAACCCCAACATGGCGTAGTCATGTTGGGTGAAAAGCTCACCTGAACCTGAACATGGCATTTGGCTGAAGTAATGTTGGGTGCAAAGCTCACCTGAACATCATCATATATGGCTAAAGTAAAGCAGGGTGTAAACTAATTTGAACACCCTGACTGACACTAGTTTACTCTGAAAACTAATTTGAAAATCTTGGCTCACTCTAGTTTTACTCCTATTATTCGATAACAAAAGTGAATTTTTGCTACAAATTGGTGCTCCAAGTGTCATATGATAGACTATCGATGAGATATAGTTGAAGGTTAGATAATCAACAAAATCTTCACCTTAGATGTTTAATTTTTCGTTTGGAGTTAAATGGATGCATAACTGGGGGTTGAGTTCTGTTGTGATTTTAGTTACCTTTATTTTTCTTTTTATTTCATGTTATTTAATGGGATCACCCAACCCAATGATATGCATGACATATTTGATATTGAATGTTTAATTTTTTTTCTACATTTTAATTGTCAACATGGTATTAGAGATAGATATATATGTGATTTAGGGATTAAAAATTATAGAAGGGCACTTAGACTTATCTCTAACAAAAAAAATGAACACAGTAAGGGCAACAAGTGCTCGCATAAGGGCAGCAGGCACACACACTGTGCAACAAAAGGTGTGTACAATGTACGAAAAGGGGCACACAATGCTAGACTAGTGGTAGTGGAGGCATAATGCAAGATAGAGGCATAATGCATGGTGGAGGCATGCAAAGTGCAATGGGTTTTTATCAAAAAACCCTAACGGTGCACAACAACATATGGTGGTGAGTGGTAATGGAAGATGGTAATTTTGTGCAGAAATCCTAATTAGTGTTTTTGTAGTTCTATAAAAAAAATGAGAAAAAAATTAAGTATAGTTACTTTTGTATTTTTTTGAGAAATCACAATTTTGTGATATTGTCTGGATTATCACAGTAGAGGTAGATAGAAGAAAGTCTTAGTTCAGTGAATTCATTATTGGAGAATTAGTCATATTAAAAACAATTATTATATATTCTTTTTAGAGAATAGATTGATAGTATTATGTTATAGTGAGAGAGATAGACTTTTAGTCAGAGCTATCTAGGGGTCTTCATAGAATCAATTCATCACACCACATACTAAGAATGAGTATACAAAATTTTTCTCTAAGATAATAATAAATTATTCTTTTCTTATAAGTATCAATGATTATTTTATTTCTACTCTCATTTCATATTTATTGATTATCAACACGAGTAAATATTTATATTATTGGTAATTATATTTTATTTTTTATATTCTTTTCATATTTTGAAAATATTATTATTACCAATTGAAAAATATTTAAAAGTTTCTTGATTATGCTATTATTCAGCTTTAATCTTTATTACTTCTTTGTATCATAATTATTTTTGATTGTCATATTAGTTTATTTTATGTGAGTTATCTTTTTAGATAATTAAATTATAACTTTATTTTTATTTCTATTATTATTTATTTGAATAATTGGTAGACTCTGAGGAAGATTCTATTTGAGATTAAGTAGGTTGAATTATATATTCTTTCTTTAACAATAAGATCTCTCTTTATATATATATGAGTATTTTGAATTTATTACTTACGCATTCCCAGCATGAGTATTTATCACTAGTTAAATTGAGAATACTATATTATTTTCTTAAGGATATTTTGATTATATAATATGAGACATATCAACTACAAAAGCTTACTAATATTTTTTATCCTATATGCTAGTTTTATTTGATTAGGTACTTATGCAATCTTATACAATAAAATTAGGGGTGTCAAGTGTGCTGGGTGGCTTGAGCATGACCCATGACATGACACTAATTAGACATATTAGGTTTGACATGGCATGGTTCAAAATAATGTCTAGGCCTCACTCGTGCTAGCCTATGGCACTACTTTTGTGGGAACACACGAGCCTCATGTCATATCAGGTATGGCCCATGAGGCAGGCACATTGACATGAAATGTGGCATGACCACATCTATAAAAAGCATTCATTTTAAAATGTTTGCTATTTGCTTATTGGAAAACACTTGTTGCTGTGTTGTTGGCCAAAATAAAAAAAAAAATTCTAATTATTTTATCTATTGGATTACATCCGAATCCAATGGTTTAATGAGAAAAATTTGATATATGGTTGTTAAATGGAAAAAATATTATTTATAGATAATGTCATTTTATCCATAAATAATATTTTGATATATTTTATTTTTTATAATTTATTTGTAATTACGTCTTCTCTCCCCTCTTCTTATGGCTCTTCTTTTAAATTATAAAAGCATCATAGTATCCTGTTTGTGCCCATAATTTTTTTTAATCATAATTTTAATTTACCGGAATGTCAGAGTTATTTATATGATGAGCTATGACTTCGAAGCATGAGAATATGATGCAGAGGTAAAAAAATACATGCTGCCCACATAAAATAAAGATACATATTACATTGCATATATTTTATTTAATAATTTTTATATAAATAAATAAATTAACAAAAAAAGTAAAGGATTAGAAAAATACTATTCTTCTTCTCATGCTTTAGTCTCTTAAATTAAAAAATAACAAGTAATAAATATTATAAAAATGAATTAGACTTATATATAGATAATAGTTGTAACTTGATAGAAATGTTTGAGGTCGAAACTAAGTTTTCTTTCATGACATTGAGTCACGTGACTACAAAACTTAAAAATAAGCAAACTTCAGTAGTATACACCCATTTTAACATAATTTAAATTAAAATTTTAGAGATATTGAAAAAGATTCGATATAATATATATATTATGAAAGATATATATGTAAAAGGGGCTGTTGGTGGCATTGACCACTATAAAAGATATGCCAATTAATACACTAAAATATATGGTACATTAGATCTTAAACAAACTTAATTGAATGGTGAAATTTTGAAGTTGTATCAACTTAAGGTTTATTGACTTCATTTATGACAATGAGTTTGGAAGGAAAGACTTGATAAAATTCATATTATGCAAACTTACTTTTAATTTATTTATCATAGAATTTTTAGGTAAATTAGTAGGAATAACATAATAAGAAGTAATTAATGAACTTAAAAAGCATTGAAGTGATTTTTGTGACTTTCGACATTTAGATTAGTTGTGATGATGTATTCACATAAGTTATCACTCACTATATTGATTTAAAGTAGAAAATTAAATAAAAAAAATTATAATTTTATGAGATTGTTTATCCGCATTATGACTCTCTATATATGAGTGGTTTTCAAAGATCATTAGAGAATATGATATTCAAAATAAAATTTTTAGTATTATATTTGATAATGTTTCAAATATAAATGTTGTGATTACTATGTTTGTGAGAATTATTAGAGATGTATCATTAGATGATATTTTTTATGTTAGGTATATGTATCATATAATTAATCTAATAGTGCAAGTAAGAAAAAAAATTGTTTTATTCATATTTGAAAATATAAAAAATTCACTAAAAGTTAAATATTTTAAGATACCTAGGAGACAATAAGATTTTTACATTTTATGTTCGTAAGTAGGCTTAAAAAAGAAAAAATTTCAAATGAATGTTAGACTCCATTTGTATTATACATAGTTCATGTTGGATTCAAGTGTTGGCTATCAACACTTGATATTCAACTACGTCAATAGTAAAATTAGTAAAATTATTATTAATAATTTAGATTTTAAGATAAAAATTTAGTTTTTGAAATTCTTAAAGATTTTTAGGATATGATAAATATGTCTTAACTTATGTACACTCTTACTATATGTTTTGTATTTAAGTGAATATGTAATACTAGTTATACATTTAACAAATATAGAAGATATACATTATGAATGTTTACTTTTTATTATTTGATTGCATCTATGGATAATAAGGTTAAGATGGAAGAGCTATACAACATATTAAAATTTTTATCCAAATGCATGAATAAAATAGAAGAAACATATTGAAGGATTCATGAACAATTAGATAATATGTTTAAATATTATGACACTAAGTATTATAGTTTTAGTTTTTAGTTAGTTTTTGAGTATAGATATGAACAAATTATTTGAATATGATAATTTTTTTATTTTGTTAGCTAGAGGTAAATGATGTGATGGTTCGTAGAATAAGAGAGAGCTCTCTCGATACTTAGTTATTACTTATTACTCAATTTTATCATATGATTATATTAAGAATTTAGATATATTAAATTAGTGAAAATAATATAAATCCATCAATTTTCTATTGTCTAAGATTATATGTGATCTACTAACTCATCTAATATATAACATAATATCAGATCCTATTTATTCTGAGATTATATATATTATTTTAGATAAAGTCTGATATTGTGACCATATATGATAAAAGTATTCTTATGCTTAAAATACTGAGAGGATCCAGAAATAAGTTTTTAGGATTAAGTGAAATAATTGCTAGTGAATGATGACTCACACGACATCAATGATATCGAGGTTTGAATATAAGTTTGAGATGTGACGATCTGAACCATACAAATTTATTGTGGATATTAGAAGACTGACATGTTATTATCGCTAATTACTATTGATTGTCATGATTTTTACTTAGTTTTCTAATTTAATATTATTTGTGATATCATGATGAAATCAAAATCATGAAATAGATATATTTTTTATTGAGTTATGATTTTTATTTATTTTTATTTTAAAAATTAAAATTCTATTTTAAAAACGTACATTATATGACAAAGTTAATGCCTACGCTTCCCGCCTGATGCCTAGTGACTGCTAGGCATTGGCTGACGGGTTGGCCTGGCCAGTATACTTTAGTGGCAGTGGCCACAGGCCATTGGGCACTGGCTAGCTACCAATAAGCTAGTGTTAGCATCCAGTAGCCAGGAGCCAGCTAACTAGCAATAGTGAGGGAGCACAGGTAGTGGCCAACCCAACACACCATGCTGAGAAAAATGGGCCTTTGGGCCATGTTAGCACCCAGCAACTAGGCGCTCCTTAGTCATGCCTTAAGAGCATGTGTGCCTTAGGCACTCAATAAGTGCAGGCACCATAATGCCCTTGCCATTGTGCCTCACTTGGGGGGATGCATGCCCATTTGTGAAAGACAAAAAGGCATGAATTACTATAAGCGCTCCTGATGGGAAGCAATCACTTTAAATGCCGTCCAACTCCCACCACAAAAATCAAACCTGAAGAGATGTACTATCTCTCCCCTTTCTTCATAAAATTACTAAAAATCATAAAAATTAATCTATCTCATATTATCTAAGATTATACGTGATTTACTAATCTTTTTGGTATAATTTCATATTATTGAGTTTATTTTTTTTGTGATTATTTATATTATTTCAGATAAGAGATTGATATTGTGACCTTATATCATAAAAATATTTTCATGCTTAAAAGACTGTGAGGATTCATTTAATTAGTCTTTAGGATTGAGTGAAAAAATTACTAGTGGATAATGACTCACATAACATCAAGGGTATCGAGGTTTTGACAAAAATTTGTGATGTGACAATTTGAACCATACAAACTTATCTTGGATATTACAAGACTCACATGTTATTATTGTTGACTACTATTGATTATTGTGTTTTTTACTTAATTTTCTAATTTATTATTATCTGTGATATTATGATAAGATCAAAATCAAATTTACGAAATAGATATATTTTTTTGAGTTGACTCTTCTTCATTTTCATTAACAATATAATATAGTTTTTTTTAATATATAAATTGTTAAAAAATAAAATTATATTTAAAAAAAAATGTTATATGACAAAGTTAGTGTCTATGGCCCCTAACATGATGCCTAGTGGCCACAAGGCACTAGTTGATGGGTTGGCCTAGCCAGTATAATTTAGTGGCTATGTCCAAAGGTCATTGGGCATTGGCCAGCAACTAGTCAGCTAGTGTTAGTACCAAGAACCAGCCAACCAACCAAGGTGACGTGGCATAGTACAACATGTTTTGCTAGGAAAAGTGGGCCTTTAGGCCATGTTAGCACCCAACAGCCATGTGTGCCTTGGGTACGCCTTAAGACACTAGCTAGTACAATCAAATGGTTGTGGCCATAGGCCACTGGGAATTGGCTGGCTGCTAGCCAGCCAGTGTTAGCACCCAACAGCCAAGGACCAGCCAACCAACAAACTAGGGTGAGGGGGCATAGGTAGTGGCCAACTCGATTGTGTCCTACCCAACATGTCTGGCTGAGAAAAGTGGGCTTTTGGGCCGTGTTAGCACCCAAAGCCCATGTGTGCCTTAGACATGCCTTAAGGCTCACATGTCACCATTGACTATTGTTGATTGTCGTACTTTTTACTTAGTTTTTTAAATTATTATTATTTGTGATATTATGATGAAATCAAAATCATGAAATATATGTGTTTTTTATTGAGTTGATTTTTATTCATTTTCATTTACAATGCAAAACAATTTATATTTAATAATTAAATTTTTAAAAATTAAATTTCAATTTTAAAAACAAACTCTATATGACAAAGTTAGTGCCCATGGCCCCTTGCTTGATGCCTAATGGTCACTAGGCATTGGTTGACGGGTTGTCCTAGCTAGTACAATCCAGTGGCTATAGCCATAGGCCACTGGGCACTAGCTATCTGCTAGTCAGCCAGTGTTAGCACCCAATAGTCAGGAATTAGCTAACCAACTAGGGTGAGGGGGCATAGGTAGTGGCCAACTCGACCATGTCCTACCCTACATGTCTAGTTGAGAAAAGTGGGCCTTAGTGCTATGTTAGCACCGAAAGGCCATGCATGCTACAGGCATGCCTTGAGCTCAAGCATGCCTCAGGCATGCAATATGCACTGGCCCCACAATGCATCAGTCTCAATAATACTAACAAGTAAGAAGTTAAGGAAAGAGCCGATATTTTATTTTGTAGATGATTATATGATGTTGCAATTCATTTAATATAGTGAACTATATTAGTTCTTAACTAATTAGAGATAATCGGGTAATATGATTTTAAATATAAGAGATCTAACTTTCATGATGTGAGAGTTACAAGTCTAAATAAAGAATTAATTCTTACAAAGAATTTGATATTTTATTTGGTAGATAGTTATATAATACTGTAATTCATTTAATAAAGTCAACTATATTAGTTCTTAACCAATGCTTGAAAGGCAAATGGGCAATATTATTTGAGATATAAGAGATTTAATTTTTATGATGTGAGAGTTACTAGTCTTAAAAAAGAACTTATAATGAATTTGATGAAGAATCATTTTACATAATGAAGTAAAATCAATATTTAATTATATCGAATGAATGAACTGATAGGAAAGAAAGAATGTTGATGAATTACATGGTGAATTTATAAAGAAAAGACATGTATTCTTGTTTATAAAACCTATTGATATTTTTTTATGATCAAGGCGAGAGATAAATTTTTTGAATTATTTGATAGTTGGGTGAAAGAAGTTAACAAAGATAATATTATTCAAGTTATAATAGATAATATTTCAAATTATGTGATAGTAAATATTTAAAATTTAATTTGATTTTTTTATTATTTTATTTAGGTTATTACACATTATATATTATTTCTATATTAATGTTTAACTTTAACTTATATAGGTAGATTGTTGAAATAAAAAAAGACAATATTTGTAATGGTTCTATGTATTGCATATTGTCTTGACTTATTGTTGAAAGATATTGAAAAACTATCATATCAAGAAAAGAATAAAGTGAGTTATATTTATATGTGGTTGTATTTATAATAAAGTGAGATTGCTTACAAAGATGTGGTTTGTAATGGTCTTCATCACCTTATCTCGTATTAATAAATAAAAAAATAACTGGAGGAAGTTATAAATTGGCAAAAGAGGAAAAGAGATCAAATATAATTTTTATGCATCATTTTTAGAATACTGTAATATTTTGTTTGAAGGTGTCAGACCCTCTTGTACATATTCTTTTCTTGGTGGTTGGTGAAAAGAAGCATACAATGAGTTACATTTATGTTCTAATGCAAAAGACAGAAAACAATTATCAAAATCTTTAATGAGAGTGAAAAGATGTATAAGGAAATCATGAAAATCATTAATAGGCGGTGAGAGATTCAGCTTCATCAGCCTTATATTCAGCTAGAAATTTTTGTAAGCATAGTTTTATTATGATACAAAAGGATTAGTAGTAAATCTAGATTCAAAAATCTTTGAAGATGTATGTAAATGTTTGTTGAGATTGATGAAATAGAGAGGTGATAAGATACAATTATATCATAATTGGACTTGTACATGCATTCACAATACCTTTTTGATTATGATTTTTCCACACGAACAAAGAAGTCTAAACTATTAGGTTAGTTTTTAATTTAGTTATTTACTATATTTAAATTAATATTTTTTTATTAAAATATATGAAATATTTAGCTGATAATTTATTTATATTAGTTATAATTGAATAATGAAGTATATTTGGATCTAATATTAATAGTTTGTAAAAATTTGTATGTGGCATCTCAACCTAATATATAGTGTATCTGGTTGTGAAATAAATTAAAATATCTTCGAAAATGTAAATTATTAAAATAATTACGAAAAATTAATATCTTTATTATATTATTTAATATAATATATAATCTAATAATCATTATTTTTTTACATTTATAACAAGAGGAAAATAATTTGGAATATTAATGCTTGAATGATTTGATGTATATTAAGTACAATTGAACCTTGATAAAAAGATTCAATGAGCATCATATTATTGATTTTATTTTTTTGGAAGATATAAATTATAACAATAAATAATTGATGAAAAAAAAGAACATGAAGATGTTACAGAAGATAATTTAGCATTTGAGAGTAATGATTTAACTTGTAGTGTTGTTGTAAGAGCTAGAGGAGCTAAAGGTTCATATAGAAATTAAAGCAAGTTCAAGCAAAGCATAAATATCAAAGTTAATATCATCAAGTTTTAAATATACATTTACTTTTATTTTGATTGATGAAAATGAAAAAAATTACACAGCTATCAGGAGATGAAGATTAAGACAAGTGAGAGTTCAAGAGTGATGATGAAATAAATGATAGTCATTATGATTTTATGGATTTAGAGTTTGAGTAAGATCTATAAGTATTTATTTTGTATATCTTTTTAAATTTTAAAATTTTGTTATACAAAAAATATTAATGATATTTTATTTTTATTTTTGATATGCCATATTTGAAATTTAATTTTTTAACTTAATTTATTGGATTGTTAAAATTCAATTATTTTATTTTATTATTCTTAATGATAGTGATGTCGAGAAGTACTAATAATATATAATTTTTTATGTTTAATGTTATTTTTTTGATTTTATTTTATTAATAGATAAAAATTATAAATTCTTTAGTTTATTATAAAAATTTTATGTATTTTTATGTAGAGTATGTCACAAAAAAAATGTTCGCCTTTATTGCCCCTTGTCCCTCCATGCTCCAAAAGGATTTTGTGCCTCGATGCTCTTTGCCTTGGTTTGCCTTGCATCTCGGTGTGCTTTGCGCCTGGGTGTGCATTGTGCCTGGGTGGGCCTTGCGCCTGGGTGTGCCTTGCGCCTGGGTGCGCCTTGCGCCTGGGTGCGCCTTGCGCCTGGGTGCGCCTTGCGCCTGGGTGCGCCTTGCGCCTGGGTGCGCCTTGCGCCTGGGTGCGCCTTGCGCCTGGGTGCGCCTTGCGCCTGGGTGCGCCTTGCGCCTGGGTGCGCCTTGCGCCTGGGTGCGCCTTGCGCCTGGGTGCGCCTTGCGCCTGGGTGCGCCTTGCGCCTGGGTGCGCCTTGCGCCTGGGTGCACCTTGCACCTGGGTGTGCCTGGGTGTGCCTTGCGCCTGGGTGTGACTCATGCCTCGGTGTGCCTTTCGCCTCGATGCACCTTGTGTCTCGATGCATATTGCATCTCAAATAACTATAGACGAGCCTACCACCTACGATGCTATGTCGATATGACACGACGCAATGGACATCTTTAATTTAAACATATGAAAACCTAATAGAAATATGTTTAAAGAGAGATTTAAGTATCTGATCATATTAGTTGTTGACTGTTCAAGATATATTTGGATATATCTATTTTGTGATAGATCAGAAGTCTTCTTTGGTTAAATTTTTTTATAAATTGATAAAAACTCAATTCGATAAAATTAAAAATTTAAAAAATAATAATATATTATAATTTATGTCATATCAATTTAATATCTATTATATAGATCATCAGATTATATATTAGACTTTTTTGTAATATCATACCTTCCACAAAAAAAGGTGGCTGAAGGAAGAATAGACAACTGATTGAGATGACTCATATTTTTACTTGGAAAGAGTAATCCAAAATTGTTGTCTTCTAGAGTTTTTTGTTTCACTTAATTTTTTTTGATTGTTATCTAGGATGCGACAAACTAGTATCGAAGGCCTTGAGTTATGTCTTTCTTGGATACTTTAGTTCCCAAAGAGAGTATATTTTTTACCATAGACTGATAAAATTTTAATGAGTTTAGATGTTAATTGTTTAATAATGATTTATTCTTTAACATGCTTAGGAAGAATGTGAATATATATAAATTGCATTTGGAATCATCACTCTTTGTCTGTTATCTATAACCCTGCATCGACTTTTAGTTGATAGCGAGAGTCACTCATTGACTATATTTGATCATGTTGGTTTTGAGCATGATATTATTCTCATAGAATCAGCATACTTGCCAACAAATTCAGATTATATTGAGTCTAGCGAAAGTGAGAGTTCTCATGTAGAAGAATTTTTTTATATCTAGATTACATAGTATTTTAAGTGTGTGCACCAATACAGACTCATAATGTTGGAAATTATGACACTTGACCATTCATAACTTAGAGTATATACTAGATGAGAGAAACATGCCTAGTTTGATAGGATAAGAGGCAATCCTATCAAGGAGCCAAACAATTTTATAAATATTCCCTCTGACCTTGCCCTTTCAATTGCTCCATGAAAAGGAGAGAAGAAGTGTACTTAATACTCGATTTCACATAGTTCGTTGCACTCTTATTTTATGTTATTTTAAATTTTTTATTATTTCTCTTGATGATACTAGCATGATCTTTTTCTGAGATATTATCTATTTTAAGAATGTGTCAGACTATGATAGATGAGATGTATATCCTTAACTATAATGAGATCAGACAACTAATATCATGATCTTCGAGAAAGTCTGTTGTTGGATGCATTTTATTGTTTACTATGAATGCAAGTTTTGATGAAAAATCATATCAACTTAAAATGAGATTTATAGTGATGTGATACAATCAAATATTTGGTATGAAATATCATGATACTCACTTTGCAGTGATCAAGTTGACTTCTGTACGTATTTTCATTTTTTTACAATATCTCACGGTTATAGTATACACAAACTAAACTTGAAAAAAATATTTTTGTATTATAAACTTGAGATGGAAGTATATATGAAGAAACTACTAGTGTTTTAGGCAATACAATCAAGTGTGGTTTTCATATTGTATAATGTATTATATGGTCTAAAGTAGTCATCTGAGCCTGGTTTGCAAGGTTTTATCTTGTAGTCACTTTATTTAAGCTAATCACATACATTATTGATTTTTATTTGTTCTTCTTGAGGATACATATTATCTCATATAAATTGTATTTATTGATAGAGATAATAAAAAGTGTTTAGGACATATTTCTTTATATAAATTTTTGGACTACTTGGAATGAATGAAATGTGATTGATTAAAAATAGTTGCAACAATATTTTGGCAACAATATATTTGGATGTGGGATTGTTTCCACAAGGAATTAGTGTAGTGCAGTATCAGTGCAAATGCACTAGCAATATAACATGGAGTCTGTTTTGTTTATTTTTATTTTAATAAATCTTGTATCTTTTCTGTTGAATCATATTTTTTGGACATTCATATATATTTTTATATATTCATCTGTGATAGAAGAGTTGGATTTTGATAATTTAATTTCTTAAACAACTAGAATTTTTTTAGGCAAGAAAATGGACTAAAATCATCTTTTAGAAAAAATTTTTTCAAAAAATTATTCTAAAACTGTCATCAAGATAATTAAGTCTTTATTCTAGTTTCCTTTATTGCCATGTACAACTTTAGTAAATTTAGCTAAATTTTTTTTTGTTTTTCATTTATTTCTTTTTACTTTGTTTTTCAAATATCCAAATGAATTTTTCTTTTTTGGCATGATATATTAGAAGTCTTATAGCAAGTTTATTGAACAAGCAACACTTGGAATGTTTAATTTTATCAACTAAGATTGATTTTTTAGGTATGGAGATCAAATTTAGTAGGAATGGAAGTGAACATGCATAAAATATAGCACTATTAAGCAATGTCGCATCACACGTAGTTACCTCTAGAGATTTTTATCAACCAGCTATTATTGTTTGAGGGTGCTTTGCAATTGTAGCAGTGATACTCTCTATTTTCCTTATATTTCAACATCTCAGATCTTATTCCAATCTAGAGGTTTGCTTTTAAGTTTATTATCTGACAATGTAAATTCTCATTTATCATCATGATCATTGTTGGGCCTTTACCTTGCCATTTGGACCTACCTAAACTAATCCATGTTATAATATATTCCAATCCATATATGAATATTTTTATTTTTTTTAAATATTTTTGTAACTTACCTAAATAAAAAAAAGATTTTATAGTAGACCTATCTATATATAATTAAATTGATCCTCCGATATAATTATTAATTATTTTTTACTTTTCATTTTATTTCTCTCCCAAATCTTTACCTTATGACTCATTAATTATATTTATTTAAAATTTGAACATTTTTGAATATCATTGTTATAATTTTATTAGTGTTTATTTATTATATTATTCTTAAATATGTTTGGGTGAAATAATATTGAGCTAATTGATTACTTGTAATTTTTTTTCGTTACATATATATTGGAGGTAATGCATTTGCACAATGATAAATATCTATAGCTAATGGTAGTATGTCTCAGGTTCGAGACTTTTTAGACGTTGTCTCTATAAATTTTCGGGAGGTAAGACTATCGATATATTAAACTTTCTCAAATCTCTCATTAAAATGGAAATCTTGTATATTGGGTATGACTTCCACGACCTCCATTTATTATATATATTTTTTAATAATAGGAACACCTGATTTATGGCATGCTCAATTTTTTTTTCTTTATTTATAATTAAGGTTTGTTGTTTGAGTTATGATTTAGTGTTTTATTTTCTTTTTCTATCATAATATTTTCTTCTTTAATTTATAAGCTAGGGTTTGCAAATCATAAAAGTATGTCTGCATTTACATGGTGTTACTATACAATGTATGCAATTAGTTTATGCAGCAAATCTACATGGTAAATAGCTAATGTGAATGTAGAGTGATGTCGATGCAGTGTTAGTGTTGATGTGGAACAATGATAGTGTGTGTGTTTGTGTGGAGGACAAGATATTAATGGATTATCGGCGTGGTTGTGGCATCGACGTAGTATTTGTGCAGTGACATTGACAATGTGATAGTATCTGTGGTGTTGAGGCAAAGTAGATGCAGTGTCTAATAGTGTGGCAATGGCAGTGGTGTCAACATGGTATTAATGTGTGTGGTGTAGTGTTGTGTTATGTTGTGTGCACAATAAGAGTGAATGCGTAATAGTTTGGGCATTATGGTGTAAGTGTAATAGTGCAATGTGGTGTGAAGTGTAGTGCAGTGTAGTGCAGTGCACTGAGGTATGAAGAGTGATGTAATGTGTAGTTCACATAAATCTTATATGGAAATTAGTTTCCTTAACTTGGTTGTATATTTTTTAATTATTGGGATCTTATTAATTACTTAAAAAGTCATATTTGCTTAGTTGTATGTTTTTTACATAGCTATAGCTTAGTCATAATTGTACAACTATATGTTTTCTTTACATAACTATAACTTTAAAGTTGGCCATACACCTAACTTTTATTTATTTTTTTTATGCTTTGATGAGAGTACTCAATTTGTGAGATTACATAATGATTTTGTCTTTTATATAAGAGTTTTTTATGTATGTTTTTAAATTAATTTTTTCTTGTTGCTAATCTTCAATGATATTTTTTTAACATTATTTATTTTAATAATGAATATTATTTTCTATATTAAAGGTATGTCATGGTCTATATATGAGCTATCCTTGAATTACACAATCTTCTCATATAATAATTTAAATTTGATATTATAAAAAAAATAATAAATATATTAATACTAATAAATATGTATATTAAATATGATTAAAATAACTATTTTTTGATTATAATTTAATTAAAATATTATACTTAATTTTATCTGAAATATTTATATATGATATTTAAATATTTGTATTACAAAACATTATATAATTTATTATATAATTATAATAATTATAAAATATTTTAATTAATATATAAAAATATATAAAAATTACAACTAATAAAAAACTAAAATTAACAATTGTTTGATTACAAAAAATTATAAAATTATATGAATAAACTAATAAATATGTAAATATTTATAAAAATAAAAGTATACTATAATAATTTTATTATTATAGGAACTTTTTATAATATAATGACTAAAAGATTTAAAATTTTAGTATTATTAAAAAAAATTTTTAATTTTTCATAAAATTTAAAAGAAAAAAAGTTGATATTTTAAGATTAATATATTGTTATTTTAATTACATAAACACTTTAAACATTAAAATTTATAATGATTAAAAGATTTTAATTATATGCTTTTATAATTATTTTATATTATATTAATAAAATATAATTGAATTATTATAAATTTATGACCATATTATATATATATATGAATACTTTATTATTATATAATATTATTTTTTTATTTATTAAATAATATCATTTATGGTTAAATAAAGATCTATTTCTATTATTTTATTTAAATTATATATTTTTTATAATTAATTTTAGTGTTATTTTTTTATATTTTATTTTATAATAGTTTAGTATATATATAAGGTCTTATTAAAATGCTTTTTATCAAAAAATAGAGCACACACTTCAAACTATGCGTTTAAAGGTAGCAATAACAATGTTTTAGGGTTCTCATAGTAGATCTACAATGTCATATCTTGCGGTGGTGTTCATATAGACATGAAAACAATGCTTGTAGATTGGGCTCCCTTCTGCAGGCTCTTCGTGTGGGTAAAACTCCCTCTGCTGGAAATTTCACATCATCAACACTATGGTATGCTCAGATAGGTAAAAGATGCTGTGTGGACTAGATTCATCAGTGGGGGCCATAACAACTGCTATTACTTCAGGAAACATAATCTGATATGAGTAATGAGTGTGCAGATCAACTGATGACTTGAAGCAACTCTATGATGGATGCGTATGAATCCATTAGTGGTGACATGGAGAGTGGTGTTCGACATGTTGTTGTTTCATAGGTGAGTAATTTCTTGCTCGTTCCTTGATCCTATTTCTTTTTATTTTTGCGTTTCCTAGAAAATGTTGAAAAAATTAGTATTTCTATTTTATCTAATTTAGAAATAGCAACTTACTTTTTTTGAAGAAAAAGTCAATCTTAAAAAGCATACATAAGAAAATAAATCTGGGTAGATGTCACATTTGAATTACAATGCAATAATGTCGTGTTGAGCTTTATCTAGAAATTAGGAATCGTGAATAAACTAGACATAGCTTGGCAAATCCTATTCTTTTTCATCACATATGTGTATTATTCAAATTGAATGTACATACTCGTTGTTGTGTTGTCATATGCATTGTGAGGAGTCCCTACTTAATGCATATCTTAATAGTCTTATCTCTAAAAATTAGAGAGATTATGCCTGATGAGTCTCAAACTTGATTTTTATTGTTCTTGGACAAAAATATTTGTTATTGTGTCAAGATATGATCTTCATTATATTAATGTGATATATATTTTCATAATGATTAGTTATTTTTGTATTCTTTCTACACAAATATATTTTATTTTAAAGTTTTTATGAGATTTAGTGAGGTGAAGTTTATGTTTTGTTGCATATTTAATAATTTTGCCTTTGCGTGCTTATCTATACAACCGATGATGAAAATTATCATTCTAGGCCAAAAATAAAATATCATGTATTAATTTTTATTTTGAATTATTATTGTTTTGTTAAACTTTAATTTTTTATGTCTGTTTTAATCATGTTATTTTTGAGATTTATTGCCTAGTGAGATGATACCTAATACTTAATGATAAATTGATGGTCAAAAAATAACTAATATGAAAAATATTGAATATTAATAATTTTATCTCCTAATTTTCTAGTTGTCTTGATTATACGAGTCCACTAAAAAAATTAAGTTTTATTCTTATCTTTAATTTTATTTATTATTTTTAAAATTATATTGTTGTTCTTAAAGAGTATATCGCAAGATTTTCCTAAAATGTGATATATAAAGTTAGGTGCATTTTATTTTGCATATAATTTTATATAAAAACATGAGTATTGTTGGATTTTATTTTGGCAGCAATGGCGGCAGCTGCATCGGCAGCAATGGCCGCGGCGTCAGCCCCACCATCACTGGCTGCACTGGTAGCAGTGGTAGAGGTGGCAACACTAGCAGTGATAGAAACATCGGCAGTGGCGGCAGCGGCAGTGGTGGCAAGCGGCAGAAGCATCTACAATGGCGGAAGCACCGGCAGTAGAGGTAGCACTAGTAGTGGTAGAAACATCGGCAGTGGGTGCAGCAGCAGCAGTGGCAGAAAACATAAACAGCGACGCCAACAGCAGTAGTGGCAGAAGCGTCGACAACGGCGGCATCAGTGGCAGCAGCATCACTGGCAGTGGCGAAAGCAGTGTTATCGGCGGCATGTGGCTACATCAGCGGAAACGGCGGTAGCTATGGCATCAGTGGTAGCGGCGGCATCAGCAATAGCGGCAGCGGACGGCATCAACTGGCAGCGGCAGCATCAGTGGCAGCGGCGCCAGCAATGGCAGCGGCGACAGTGGCGACAGCAATGGCAACAGCGGCAACAGTAGCAGCACTAGTATGGGCAGCGGTAGTGGCAGTGGCAACAACAATGGCAGCAGCGGCAGCAGTTGTAGTACCAGTAGGGGCAGCGGCAGTGGCAGCGGTAGTGGCAGCGGGAGCAGCAACAAAGACAACAAATGCGGTTTGTACATACATATATAGTCAGTATAAACATACATATAATACTGCAGTATTTTATGTACATATATACTGAGTATATATGTACTCAGTATATATGTACACATAATACTGTAGTTTATATGTACATATACTGCAATAATATATGTACGAGTGAAATACTGTATATATGTACATATTTACTGATATATATTAAAACATAGTTTTTTTATATTTATTTTGATTTGATTGAGTGGTTTAAATTTCTTATAGATATGGTACCGCATTATTTTCCATTCGAAGCTCAGTATAAGCGAAGGGATTTTTTCAACATACATGATGCACCATGATCGGACAGCCTTTTCGCAGCAAAAAGTTGGTGATCGGAGGAGCAGAGGGAGAGAAAGCAACGTCAATGCATGAATAGATTATACTTTATGCACTATCGGTAGATACATTGATTAATAAGATGTAATATAATTTTGGTATATTTTTGTTTTAGTTATTAGAATATTGTATTAGAATAAGTTATTAAATGAATTTTTTCTGTTAAATTTAAAATTTTCATTTATAGTTTCTGTCTTTATTCAATTTAATATAAATATATTAAATTATTTAATTAAATTTTTGTTGAAGCTGTATTACAATCAACTTTAATTTGTGTTTGTTCATGTCTATAATAACTATTATTATATATCTGTGAATATGTTAGTGTGTCTCTGAATTTTTTTAGGTAGAGTTTTAGCCTATTATAGGTATGTAAAAACCTATTATTAGCAACAGTAGCAGTGACATCGGTGGTAGCGATGGTAGCAATAGAAGTGGTAGCAGGTGGTAGTGGGGGTGGCCACAGTAGCGACAGTGGCGGTAGTGGGGACGGCAGCGGCAGCGGTGGTGGCGGTGGGCATTGTAGTGGCAGCGGCAAGAGCAGCAGCATCAGGAGGCACCGACAAAAGCAGCAGCGCCGCCTGCACTGGAAGTAGCGGTGATAGTGGTGATTGCAGCGGCTGCACCGGAAGCAGCGGCAGAGTCGGTAGCGGCAGCAGCGATGGTGGCAGTAGCAGTGGTGGCAGTGACAAGGGCGGCAGCGGCATGTAACGATAGCACTGGCAGTGTCGGCAACCACATCAGTGACCAGCGGTGGCAGCGACAGTGGCGGTAGCGGCCAACAGTGGTGGCGACGGCAGCAGAGATAGTGGCGGCAGAGGTGGCAGTAGAGGTAGCGGTGGCAACGATGACAGCAACAGTGGTATTGGCTGCGACAGCAGCAACGACAGAAGCGGCAGGAGTGGTAGTGGAAGTAGCAGCAACAATACCAAATGAGGTATATACATATGAATAAAGTCAGTATATACGTACATTTAAAACTATAGTATTTTCTGTACGTATATACTAAGTATATTTGTACTTAGTTTATATGTACACATTATACTATTATTTATATGTACATATACTACAGTAATATATGTACAAGTGAAAGTGCTAGTATATATTTATATATATACTGTAGAATTATATATGTATCAAAACATAACTTTTTTTGTTAATTTGACTGAGTTGTTTAATTTTCTTACAGATATGATACCGCATTATTCCTCTTACAAAGCTTATATAAGTGATAAGATTTTTCACTAGATATTACGTGATGTTACACGGACAGTTTTGTCACGGTAGAAAAATGATGATCAGAGAAGTAGCGAGAGAGAAAACAACGTCAATGAATGGATATATTATATTTTATGCACTGTGGGTAGATACATCGATGAATAAGATCAAATAAAAGTTTGTTATTTTTTTGTTTCAATTATGCAGAATATTGAATTTTTATAAAGATTTTAAATGATTTTATTTTTTGTTTATTTTAAATTATTTATAGTTTCAAACTTTATTAAATTTGATATAAAAATATTAAATTATTTAATTAAAAAATTTAAAAATATTTAAATTCTAAAATTATTTTTGAAATTAAAATGGCTATGAAATATTCCTTTGATAAATTAGCAAGGAAAAAATCACTTGCTAAATTAGCTAGAAAATTTTTCCTAGCTAATTTAGCTAGGGACATTAAAATTAGCAACGGATTATTCGTCACTAAATTTATTTAGCTAGGGACTTATCCATTGCTAAAATTTATAGACAACACTTTAGCTAGGGAATAATCCATCATTATTTTTGTTTAGCAATGGAATATATCGTATATCTTGCTAATTTAGCGATGAAATTTTTCTTTTTTAGCAAGTTATTTTTCTGGCGCTAATATTTTAGCTAGGGAAACTTCCGTCGCTAAAATTTAGCAAGAAGCACTTTAGATAGAGAACCGATCCATCAGTAATCCATCGTTATATTCCGTTAAGGGATGGAAAATGTCCATTTTGCTAGGGAATTGCCCCTAGCTATATGTGATTTTTCTTTTAGTATTTGAAGTTAGCAGTACTAATCATACTTTTTCAATTACTTATTTTTAAAATTATTTATACTTTTAATTCTTTAGTTTTTGAGTGATCTCTATTTATAACATGATACATTACATATATGTATTTATTAATTTCTTTTTATCTCATTATAATGTTTTTAATTTTATAATAGTTAATAATATTACTATGATGCTTATTTAGTATAATAATATCAATGTTCATTTTATTATTTTGCTATAATTATTTTATCTTTTCTATTTTCCACTTAACTTAAAGTCTTTGAATTGTATTCTTTAAAAATTCAATTTTACTATTGGTATAAGTATAAAATTTGTCGAGCATACCACTAGGTTTTTTGAGATTTCACCACATAATGTGCCAACAAATACTATAAATTTCTTGAGTGAAGTATTTTAAAATATTCTCTAAGTTTGTCACGTCCTTCATCTTCTCGCGAGGTTAAAGTTTCTTAATATTTTTTTTTCAAATTTAATTATTAACTTTTGCATTGTTGATCTGTAAGTTAATTTTTTTTGGTAAATTTATATTTTTCTTAAATCTTTTTTTATAGTAACTGATGCCATACTAGCTTATGCTAATATTATATGATCTACAATGTGTTATAACATTATTGTTAATCTTATTATTTTGATTTATCATGCTAAATAATTTAATTTTAATTTCAGAGTTAACCATGTTTTTTAGGCATTTTTGTAGGATTTATATAACTTTGTGGATGACTTTTCTAAGAATTGATCATGTTGTCTATCCCAATTTTTGTCATATCAGAGGATAAATTAATGCTTAGTTTTTATTAATCTTTTTTTTATTCACTATCAGTTTAATTTTTTTGTTTTGATAAATTTAAAACTTATGAAATCAAGCATAAAATAGATTATTTATATTAAAAATGAGGTACACTTAAGAAAATATGCTAGTGTTTTTATAGTATGTCAATAGAATATTATTAGAAATATATTTTATCTAGATTACCTAGAATATTATATAATATTATTATGTAAGATGACTTTTATTATTTTGTTAATTATTTTTATAAATAATTATTATCACATTACATAATTCATATTTCATAAGGAAAAAAATAATTTTTATATATTTATACTTTATTTTTAAAGAATGATTGATATTCACTAAAAATATGAAATAAATATTTTTAAAAATTATAATATTATATAATATACATTGTGAGAATTTGTATTTTTCATGAAAAAACATAAAGTGATTTATCTTGTATTTTATGTAGTCATATTATTTTCATATTGAAAATTTAGGGATTATAAAAAATTTTCAATTAAGACAACATTAAAACTTTTTTTATAAGACATTTTAGGATGAATCAATTATGATTACAAATTACTTAATCATATTGATATCTTCTTTTATTTTTTTCAAATTGTATTTCTTATCAATTATTTAATCACATCGTTTATCATTCGTGTTGTAGGGGGTATGAATTTTGTTCGAATGTTTCTTTAAAAGTAAGAAAATAAATTGTGTCATCTCAAGTCTTTCTAGGCCATTATAGTATTCAAAAAAATATAACTGCTATTCATCATTACCACAAATTAGTAATTGAGTGATATAATTTCTTTAAATATTCTTTTCGTTGTGGTAATCTATGTGAGGCTAAAGAGATTGTTTTCAAGTTAACTCACATTTGGGTTTTCTTAGAAATTTTGTGGCCATTTTTTTAATGATTTTTTTTAACTTAAATATCATTTAGCCTAGAACATATAATAATATGAGTAAGTTGAGTTTGACACTAATTATTATAGAAGAAAATTCATATAAATTGTGATGATTTCAAATTTATTTAATATGAAATCAATCATTTGATAGTAAAACCTTTCTAACTACTAATATACTAGATAAAAATAATGATGATATTAGAGAAGAGAATTTATGTAAAAATATTTTATCATATATATTTAAATCCACTTTTATGTTATGTAATGATTGTGTTTTTATATAAAATGAAATATTATTATAATATTATTTTTTATTTAGTTAATTATGATTTTATGAATAAGTAACAAACTAATAATAATTTTTATTTTGATGAATTAATTTTATATTTATATATATATGTGTGTGTGTGTGTGTGTGTGTGTGTGTGTGTTTGTATGTATGTATATATCTTTGATATTATTTTGAATTAAACGTTTTTATACCTCAATGTCTCAAGAATTATATCTTGACTTACTAATTATTCAACTTGTTATTTTATGCTTTTTCCTCTATAGGTATTTAAACTTATAGTATAAATTATATCTAATTCTTGTTTAATTTAATTAATAATTAATTTTTAATAATACATATAATCATAATGATTTAAATAATGAAATGTATTTGGAAAAGTCTTTAAGATTCGCATTTTTATGATTTTTTTTGAGTTACATATATTATTTTTATAAATATGACTTGGAGCAAAGTTGTGTTATATTACTGTAGTTGATACTATTATTATATATATTAACTAATTGAATATATTTATATTCAAATATTTTTTTTATAAAAGTTTCGAATAGCTCAATGATTTAAATATTTTTTTTTAGTTTTTAAGTAATATATTTAAATGAAAAAATTATTTTATTTCAACTAATGTTAATGTGATTATTTATCGATGAGTTTTCCATTGTTATCTCTACTAGATATAAAGAAAAATGTTAGAATATAATTTCTCTTATTCTTTAGGATTGATAAAAAAAATGTTTTTAATATTCTAATTCTTTTATTAGGTTCTCTCAAGAAGATGTATTCTGTGATCCTATTTATATTCACAAATATATGAAAATATGTATGGAATTACTTGTATTCACTTTGACTGATTCAAGATATTTTTGATTATTTGACTATTATTATTATTTTTGTGTCTCAATAATAATAAACCATAATATCAATTAATATTTTTGTATATTTTTATAAAAAGATTTGTATATATTAGAAAATAAGTTATATACACACTACAAATATTTATAAATTGTTATCATATATTATGATAACAACACACTCTCAAATGTCCAATTGAATTACACCACTATAGTGAAAGAACTTGTATCAACAATCTTTTCTTTTGGCAAGTTAATATCATATTTAGTGGGAACCAAAGTCATAGTATATACTAAATATTCTATAATCAAATATATCATAAAAAAGAAAGATGTCAGGTCTAGATTGATTTGATGAATTTTACTATTAAAATAATTTGAACTAGAGATATTCGGTAAGAAATGTACATATAAGCAAAATTGAAAATAGCTTATCAAGACTAGAAAAAAAAAGATAGAAGAGTTATTGAATTAGATATTAGATAGATTTTTTTATTTGAACAAATTATAATATTCAATGAAAATGTAACTTCATGGTATGTAGTATTGAATGAACCTTATCATTGGAAGTAGTACTCTGATCAAATTTCTAGGCAAAGTGTTAAAGTTCGGAGAGTAGTAGTATATTGTAATAATGTCACTTTTTGCTCATGCTCTTACAAATTTGTGGAACATGTTAATATTTATGAGCTCAAGTATTTTTCTTTTCAAAATCAATGTTGATATTTACATATATATGTATAAATATATATGTGCATATACACTGCCCTACACACACACTCACATTTATCCATCCATATACATTACTATTCATTATATATCAGCATACACATATTTGTATTTTTGTATATATTCACACATGTATCTACATTTTCAATGTAGTGTGTATATACTTGTATGCATGCATATAGAACTATACACCCACACAAACACACACATTATCTATTTATATATACATAATGTATTTTTAAAGTTACACATGAAACTATTATATATATATGTGTGTGTGTGTCTGTGGGGGTGTGTGTGTAAATGTATTTAAAATTTTTTGATTTTGAACATTTAATTAAATAAAATATTATATATTGTACACAATTTATAAAATATTATAAATTCTTTATATTTAAATCAAATATTTGTGCGTGTGTTTGTATGCGCACGCGCCGCGCGCGTGCGTGTGTGTGTGTGTGTGTGAAGCATATGAATGTGTAAAATGAAATTATGAATTAAATATATGAGCTTCTATTTTATTCAAATAATTGTTTTTTAAATATTTATATTAAAATAACTATCATTATACATATATAAATAAATGAATTTGACATATTTGTAAATTATATTATTTTTACAATTATGTTAAAAATGAAAATATAGTTTATAAATAGATAATCTTATTTTTGTTTTTCTATATAATTTTTTTTATTAAAATATTAATGACTATGATAAATTTCTACCTATTATTTATTGTTATTAATAAAAATTTAGAAACATTAATATTCAAACAAATATAATATTTTGCATATAAATACATGCCTTTAATGTTTGGTAAAAAATCAATTATTTCTTTAAATATGTTCAAACAAAATAGATTACCATATAAATATATGAGTAAATTTTTCTACAAGCAATTATTTTTTTTATTTTATTCAAAATATATAAATGACCATATAAATATAAATTTTTTTTTAATAATTTTTTTTAAATTTTTTTTCAAGTTGAATGCATGACAATATTTTTTTGTAATTAATAGATACATGTTAAACAATATTTATATATAATAAATATAACATATTACATATTATGAGGTACAAATTTTTTTTGTAAATTAATTTTATTTTTATGTTTTATCTTTGAAAATTGAAACTACAACACATATATATTTTAGAAATTTTTTATAATATTTATTACACAAACATATTTTTATTTGTTTAGAAACTTACAACATTAATTTAAATAAGTGAACATTTTATTGAAAATCAATTTTAGTTAAATGATATTAAGTAAAACACAAATAAAAACGCTAAATATATTAAATCATAATGATTTATACAAACATATAAAAATACAATAAAAATACATTTAAGGTTGAAAAAATTAAATTTAAATTCCTAAAATATATGGAAAATGATTAAGATTAATACAATATCCAAAAAAACATGTATGAATGAGATGAATGATATGAATGGATATTAAGTTTCTGAAGCATGTAGTTATACATGTCGCAGATGTAGTTATATAGAGTTTTTCATATAATTATATATATTTAGAAATATGGCTATGTATAGGTATTGATGTAGATAAATACAATTATATATAGTAATATATTGATATACATATTGTTAACTACATTTATATATAGTTATATATATATATGTATGTATGTATGTATATTAAATATATGTTATTATATCTATATACAGTTTTTTTCATGTATACTATTTTTATAGTTATAGATATAGTAAAATACACTTATATATTTATGTGTTATTACTCTTGGGATCATCTTATTTTCATAATTTATTATTTAAATATTAAATATATTGTTATATACACACTGCTCACCACAAACACCAACACTCATTTTGCTATTAACATTTAAAATCACAAGGCTATCGAGTTGAAAAAAAATAAAAATCAAGTCGGCATACCAGTTGTGCAGCATCAACATCCACACAATGAGAATGCATAATATCACACATGCATGAAGTATGTATACAAATCAATTTATAAAAGCAATCCAAGCATACCATGGTGATTAATGAAGAAGAATTTCGAAATAAAAAATAACAAAATCAAAACACACACTTTTCCATTAAGAAAATCGATGAAGAATTAGGGTAGAAAACATACTTCAAATCAATAAGAAACTCTCACTCACTCTTCAATTAGGTTTTGATGCATCGGTGTCGAGAGATAGGGGCAGACTGTGGAAGACTTAGGCACTTGTTAGAGTTGTCTCTTGAGTCTCGACAACAAGTGACTATATATTTTACCATAATATTTAAAATTTTCATTATAAAAACATTAAATAAACAATAAATATATAAATTACAAAAAGTCTCATTTTTTTTATTTATTATCAAAATATTTTCAACAAAATTCATGTGCGTGTAGCAAGTACACTTGAAAAACACCTTATATTTTTTTATTATAAAATTAATTAAACAATAAATATATAAACAATTTCAAAAAAATATATGTTTTGCCTTATCACAAAAAAATCAAATAGCTACAAAATTTACAAACTTTATATAATAAGACATACATGAAAAGATAATTTGTCTTCTAGTCACTCTCCTAAAAGTTATAAAATATTTTTAATGTTAAAAAATATATAAATATATATATTTTATGGTTATAAATTTTTAAGAATTCATATAAATTTTTATGAAGATAATCTGAAATAATTTTAAAGGCATAAAATTTCATATTATATGATATCAATAATAATTTTTAAAATTCTAAAAATTATTTAAAGTGAGAAGATAATTAAAATAGTTATATTTATTATTTTAATAAAGATAGAATTTTAAAAGCTAATAGTAAAATTATTACTCAATTATTTAATTCTTATAAATTTTAGTATGGACACACATATATGTATTTATTTTTGAATAGTAATTTATTTACTTTTAAATTTAATAAAAAAATTAAATTTTTATTATTATTCACGATTTTCAAATTTTTTATTAATTATTTTTTTAAAAGGTTCATATAATCATTAAATTTTTTTATACTTATAATAATATTAATATTTACTAGTTTATTCGTCAATTTAGATATTTTTGAAAATATTTTTTATTTAATCATACAATGAATTATTTTACCTTTATATTACCAAAATTTTAATGTATATTCATTTAATTTTTAAAATATCTTAAAAAATTAATATAATTATAGAATTAATTATTTAATCTTACTTTAATAATATGTTTCTAAATTAAAATTTTAGAAAAATTTTTTGTATACTTTTTTTTAAAAATTTATAATCATAAAAATAGTTATTTTAGTCCTTATTAATATATATTTTTTTGTATTTTTATATATTGTAAATTATTTATTTTAATATCATTTTTTATAATTTTACGAGGAGAATGTGTCTTTCAAGAATCACTCATCTATAGACCATAACAAACATTTAATAAACAAAATTAAATAAAATATTAAAACAAATAATAAATTAAAAAAAATTAAATAATTAAAGATTGGCTAGAGAAATTTTATCTCTAAATCCATAGTAATATTCTAGATGTAATTAGTAGGAAAGTTCCGTCACTAAATCCATCATTATATTCTTGATTTTATTAAATAAGGAAATTTCATCGCTAAATCCATCACTATTTTCAGATGAAATTAGCTAGGAAAATTCCATAGCTAAATCAGTCACTATATTTTGGATAAAACTAGCTAGGGAAATTTCATCGCTAACACCGTCACTATATTCTGCATGTAATTAGCTAGGTAATTTTCATCTCTAAATCCATCACTAAATTCCAGATTTAATTTGCTGGGAAAATTCTATCGCTAAGTCCATTGCTATATTTCGGATGAAATTAGGTATGGAAATCCAGTCGCTAAATTCATCACTATATTCCGGTTGAATTACTAGAGAAATTTTGTTGCTAAATCCATCGCTAAATTCTCCGCTTTTCTTTGTGTGGAATTTACGTGGCTATTCTATCGCTAATCCATTGCAAAATTATATTTCAATGAAAAATTAGAAATCCTTTGCTATTCCCTAGCTAATCCTTCGTAATTTAGCTAGGGATTCATCCCTACCTAAATGAATAATTTTTTGTAGTGTTTGATCTATCTCTATAGATCTTTAAGCTTAATATATAGGCAGCTTCACCTAAGTCTTTTATTGAGAAACAATTTCTAAGCTAAGTCTTTATTTATTGTAAGAAAGAGATATCATTTCTAGTGAGAAGTATATCGTCTATATATAAAATAAGAAAGAATACTATACTCCCATTAATCCTTTTGTAGACATAAGGTTTATCTTCAATCTTAATAAAGCCAAACTCTTTGATTACATTATCAAATCGAAGATTCCAACTTCTTGAAGCTTGCTTTAATCTATAAATAGTCTTATGCAACTTACATATCTTTGTAGCACCCTTTAGATCAACAAAACCTTCAGGTTGTGTCTTGTACACATCCTCAAATAAATTTCGATTAAGGATTTTAGTTTTGACATTCATTTGTCAGATTTCATAATCATGGTAAGTTGTAATCACAAGTTAGATTCAAATGAAATTAATCATCGCAACTAGTGAGAAGATTTCATCAGAGTCTATACCATGAATTTTTTTAAAACCATAAGCAACCAATATCCCTTTAAAGGTATGCACATTACCATCCATGTCAGGTTTTATTTTAAAAACCCATTTGCACCCAATGAGATTTATCCCTTTAGGTGGTTCAACCAAAGTCCATGCTTGGTTGGTATACATGTATTCCATTTCAGATCTCATGGAAACCAGCAATTTCTTAGAATGTGGACTCAATGCTAGTTTGTATATCTCAAATTTCTTTAAGATCTTATTTTCTCCCACTAGTTTTTCTAGAAATAAATTCTCTTTCTAGAAAAATATCATTTCTTGCGACAACCACTTTTCCTTGTGTGTGAATATACAAGTAGTATCTTTTTGTTTCATTGGAATATCCTAAAAATAGCATTTATCTGAATTGAGTCCTAGTTTCTCTAAGACTTGATGTCTAAGATAAGGTTCACAACCCTAAATCATCATGAAAGACATTTTGGGACTTTTTACTAGCCATATCTCATATGTTGTCTTTGTAACTACCTTAAATGGAACACGGTTAAGTGTGAACAAAGCTATCCCTAGAGCATAACTCTAGAAGGAAGAAGGGAGATCTACATGACTCATTATTGATCATTCCATGTCTAATAGAGTATGATTCCTCCTTTCTGATACACCATTTCATTGTGGTGTTCCATGTAGAGTGAGTTGGGATATGGTCCTAGATTAAACTAGATGACCACGAAACTCTTGGCTTAAGTATTCACCACCTTGATTTGATCTAAGTATCTTAATACTTTTTCCATGTTGATTTTTTACTTCATTCTTAAATTCTTTGAAATTTTCAAAGGATTCTGACTTTTGTTTCAATAAATACATATAGCCATAACTACTGATATCATTAGTAAATGTAATGAAATACTAGTAGTCCTTTTCTAGTTATTATATTGAAAGAGCCACATACATCATTATGTATATGTCCTAACAAATCATTTGACCATTTCTTTGACCAGTAAAAGAAGTTAGTCATTTTGTCTAATAGAAAAGACTAACATACTTCATTTGATTGAAGATCAAATGAGTCTATAAGTAAATATTTATGGAGTTTAGATATACATTTCTCATTTAACACATTGCTTCTTGTCAATGATCTATTCTTTCTAAGATCCTGCACATTATTACAAATGTGGGAAGCACATCTGATATCTAATAACCATATTGAAGAAGTAGATAAATTGATTTCAATAACATAAATACGAGAGGTAGAAGTGTCTCTTCCATTCTTCCTTTTCAATTATTCCAAGTATTGTTTGCAGTTCCTTTTCCAATGTTTGATCTGACCATAATGGAAGCAAGTACATTCCTTAGCCACCCCTCACTTAGGTTTCAATGCATAACATTTTGCCTTGCCTTTGGTTTGGGGATTACACTTATCTTTGGATTTATCTTTTCCTTTTCCCTTTTGCACCATCATTATGGATTTAATCTTTTTAAGATTTTGTTCAGTAGTTCTTACTTTGCATAACAACTCAGGCAAAGTTTTGGCATTTTCGTTTATGTTGTAATTCATGACAAATTGATTATAGTCTTTAGGCAATGATAGCAAAAACTAAATCAGTATCTAACTCCTGGCTCAATGGAAAGCCCAACCATTCTAGATTCTCAATATACCCAATCTTTTTGAGCACATGAGTTCCAATAGGGCTCACTTCTATCATCTTGCATTTAAATAAGGTCTTAGATACCTCTTACCTCTCATGCCTTGCTTGCTCTTGATATAGTCATTTTAAATATTCAACCATATCATAAGCATCCAATTTTTTATGTTGCTTCTAAAGCTTAGAGTTTAGGTTGCAAGTATAAGGCATGTTATATCCAAAGCATCATCTTGATACCTTTTATGAGCATCCTTATCAGCACGAGGAGTATTAGGAGCAGGTGATTCAGGAATAGACTACTTTAAGACATATAATTTTCTTTCTTGTTTGAGGACAATCCTCAAATTCCTATATCAATCCAGAAAATTAGCTTCATTGAGCTTGTCCTTCTCAAGGACAAATCATAGTGATACGTTGTTAGACGTGTTTGTAGACATGGTAATCTAAAACATATGCAGAAATTAGTATTATATTTAACGTTTATTTAATTAGGGCTTTTATTAAATGATCTTCCCACTAAATTATTTGGTTGAAAATGATCCCTCAATTTTCTCTTTAAATTGATCCTTTAGTGGGCCAAGATCCATATTTGACCTTGCTTGAGTTGCCTTTGGCTAAATGCCCAAAATGCAATTATTTAGGTAGGTAATATTTACCAATTACATCTAATAGAACTCTTGGATAATTAGGTGAATAATATATTTTATTCTTTGCCCATCTTATGGTGCATCTCCTAAATTTATGCTTCTAAGTTCTCAATCTAATTGAGATAACTTAGTTAAGTCTCACCCAAAGTTCAATAGGTTGGATATCACAATTATCCTATCGCACTCTACCTAAGATAAATAAAAATACTTTACTTTTGCAAACCTATCTTATATTGATCGAGGTAGTAATGAGTATCAAACTTTGGTAGGCATCTTTTAGTGACTTAATTTTTAATTTTGAGGGATATCTTTAATTGTTTAGTAAAACAGTGAATTTAACATGCATCACATACATTTAAATATATTTGTATTTATTTTACTAGGCTAGTTGTATAATAACATATATTGCACAAACACAAAATAAATAGGATATGATTATAGCCCGAACCAAAATGATTTTCTCAAGCTAATGAGAAAATCAAAATGTCAACCTAAAGGTATTACATCTTATCCAAGTGCTTCCTTGGTTGTTTTATGTTGTTTGTTGCTTTCTCCTTTAAAATAACTTTCTAATCTAATACTATTCAAATCATATATTACATATCTAGAAGAAAATCTCAAGTTATATTTGAGGGGAATTAAATGAGAATAGAATTTTATAACTTGGATTGTAGATTAAAAGGCACGACATGGAGGATGTATTTAACTTACAACAACAGCACACATAATCCATTCATATGGAGTAAAGAGCCATAACCATGCACCATGCAAAACATACATCTGACATCACTTTATCATGATTATAATTAATCATTTATGGGGCATTCAAAATTTAGGGTCCTAGGGGCAGTGCCCCTAGTAGAGTCAAGGGACATCACCACTTAACCAAACCAAAATTGATTTATAAAATTGAGTTATGACTTTAATCAAATCACAATTTCTTCTATAAAATTATTTAACATTTAAATATCTCCGTATAACAATTAAATGAATCTATAATCACTTATCTATAATCACAATTTCATCTATAATATTAATTATGGATGTAATCACACTACACTCTTGTTTATCAGATAAATACAATTTAGTATTTGTATTAATCGAATTAACATGAACAAGTTAAAACAATATTATTTAATCATATTAAACATATTAATATTATCGATCTATTTCATGCATGATTAATCAAAATTCTCATAAATCATTTGTATAATCATGATAATATGTTTGTTCATATCAAATATAAACAAATATATAAAACAATTTAATCGATTCGCATCCTCCCTCTAATATCATTGTTGGGGTTCAGATAAATTTCATATCAGAATTTCATATTGGACAAGGAACCTACGAATGATCCAAGTAAATACAATTAAATGGTGGAAAAGGATGTTACCTATTGTACCAAAAAATTAAACTTTTGATTATGAATGCAATGATCTAATTCTAGCACAGTCATGTGTTCGTGCCTCTACTAGTATCCACACAAACATATCTTTGTTATATATATTTTTTTATTTTGTATGTGTCAAATTTTAAATAAGCTTTTGTTTTTTCACAAACCTTTCTAAAAGCATGTATCATTAACTAAAAGGATGTGTCATTAATAAAACATTTAGATTTTTTACACACCTTTCTAAAAGGATGTGTTATCAATGAAACCTTTTGGTTTTTCACACACCTTTCTAAAAAGATACTTCATTAATTAAACCATTTGGTTTATTACACATCTTTCTAAAATAGTGTGTCATTAATGAAACCTTTTAGCTTTTCATACACCTTTATAAAAGGATGTGTCATTAATGAAAAGGATGTGTCATTAATTAGAATGATGTGTCATTAATGACACATCATTCTAAAAGTGAGAAATGTGGGCTTTAAGTTTGTGCCCTTTTTAAAGTCAAATCATTTACTAATTGGACCAAACTCTTTAGTCAAATTAGCTTAAGATATGAAATGAATTTCAGACTTAAAATTATGCCTAGTTTATTTTAGTCTAACTAAAATAAAATAATCTTCAAATATATATATGTTTTTATGTGTGTGACCCAATATGTTCTCGTAACATTAGTAGTGACTTTAAAATCTCATTTTAAAGAAACAAGCTATGAACATCATTTAGCAATACATCATTGATAATGAATTGATGAAAATATAATATATTCAACTTAAGGTAATATTGTGACTTATTTGATTGTAAGACATAGTTCTTTTGTCAATGATATCTAGTTTGATTTATGAGGCATGGATAATGTCATCCTCACATCAATCTATATGTTTCTTGATCTTTGAGTAGACTAAGTTAAAAAGCTAAGCTTAATATCTCATATTGACTTATTTCAGCATGACCATGCATTTTAGTAGTCCTACTCAATTAAGAGGCCAACTAATATCACTTCTATTATATCAATGAGACAAATTCCATCTACATAAATCATATTCCTCTGCTTAATTTATTATATACATATTAAAAAATTTATAACCATTCTTGTTATAGGTGGCATCTACTGAATCTAAAGAATACAACTTCTTAAGTAGGAAACCGAATTGACTTCAAGGAAAAAGATAATTTATAGTAATAGTCACGAGGAGAATGTGTAAGACACTTATATAACAATCCTTGCAATATTCTTATTGTGGGTTAGTTCAATATATGTTTTCCAACAAATACTCATGTTTTAACTTAATATCTCATATTAGTTAGCCTACATGCTAGTCTTAATGTATTATTATTTTCATTGATTATTAATACTTGATTAATTAAATTTTAGAGTAATTTTCCATAGAATATATCACTCTAGGGCAAAATTATATTCATCTAATATTTGCAAAGATCTAAAAAATATAATAAATATAAAATGATGCTTTTATACATATAAGATATGATACAAAAGTCGAAAAAAAATCATTTAATGATTGAATATTAGTGGATAATCTAACATATCTATCCATCTATCTATCAATTTATATAATGATTGCCTTTCTATTTATAATTCAATTTGATGATATAACTATCCAACTCTCTGTCTGTCTATTTATTAATATATCTGAGTATTTATTTATCTATGTATCTGACTATATGTCTATTTGTCTAACAATCTTTCTATTTAACTATTTATCTATCTATCTATCTATCTATCTATCTATCTGTCTATCTATCTGTCTATCTATTTATATATTTATCAATCAATATATATATATATATATATATATCTACCTATCTATCTATGTATCATTCTATCGATATTTATATTTGTGTTTCTCTTTATCAGTATATCAGTCTAGCAGTCTATTAGTATACCAGTCTATCTATCATCTATCTATCTTTCTATCTATTTGGCTATCTATCTATCTATATTTTTAACTATTTATCATCCTATCTATCTATATATCTTTCTATCTATTTTATGTCTTTTTGTCTATATGTGTATATGTCAATCTATTTATCTATCTATATGTCTCTTTATCTGGCTTACTATCTAACTATATATATATATATATATATATATATATATATATATATATTTGACTATCTATGTATATTTCTATATGCGTATCTACCTATATGTCTATCTGCATATCTGTCTATCAATCAATCTATCTATATTTTTATTTAAAAATCTACATATATATCTACTTATCCATCTATCTATTATTTTTTTGTATGTCTATATGACTAAATGACTATCTTGATATCTTTTTATCTATCTATATATGTCCAACCATCTCTCTATTTGTCTGTCTATGTATTTGTCTATTTATTTATTTATTTTTCAATCTATCTGTTTATCTATTTATCTCTATCTATCTATTTGTCTATCTGTTTATCTATATAATTGACTAGTTATATATCTATTTATCTCTATATCTATTTTTCTATCTATCTACCTATTTTCAATCTATATATCTATCTATTTATCTATATGCCTATCTATCGATTTATCTATCAATTTTCTATTTGTCAATATGCATTTCTATCTCTCTATCTTTCTTTTTATCTATCTATCTATTAGTCTATGATTATATTTGTCTATTAGTCTATCTATCTATCTATCTGTCTATAATATTATGTGTTTATCTATCTATATGTCTATCTGATCCATCTGTGTATCTATCTATCTATTTGTATATATATATATATATATATATATATATCTATCTATCTATCAGTATATCTATCAACCTATCTATCTGTCAGTGTCTATTTATCTCATTGTCTATCTATATATCTATCTATCCATTTATATATATATATATTAGTATATCTATATATCTATCTATCTATTTGTCTTTCTGTCATTATGTATGTATATATATATATATATATATATATATATATATATATATATCTACATATCTATATGTTTATCTCTTTATAAGTCTATCAGTCAATTAGTTTATTAATCTATCTATCTATTTATCTATATGTTTATTATTCTACGTGTCTATATGCCTATCTATTTATATTTATATCAATATATTTATCTATATCTTTATTTCTATCTATCTATCTTTTTATCTATCTATCTATTAATCTATCTTTAAGTTTATGTGTATATATGCCTATCTATTTATCTGCATATCTATCTATTTATTGATCTATCTATATATATCTTTATCTATATTTATATCTGTCAATCTTTCTGTCTATCTATCAATATATCTATTTTCTATATGTCTATTTCTCTACATGTCTATCTATCTATGTGTCTATCTGTATATTTGTCTATATATCTATCTATCTATTTGTCAATTTATCTATCTATATTTCTATTAATTTGTCTATTTATCAATCTATCTATCTATCAGCCTAACTTTTTGTCTATTAGTCTAAATATCTATATCTATCTATCTATCTATCAAAATAACGATTTTTCTATTTATCTATCTGTTTATTTCTCTATCTATCTTTTAGTATATCAATCTATTAGTCATATTTGTTTATCTTCTATTTATCTATCTATCTTTCTTTCTTATCTATCTATCTATCTGTCTGTCTATCAGTATATCACTTTATTTGTATACCAATATATCTATCAATTTGTGAATGTGTCAGTCTATATATCTGTCTATTTTTTTATGTCTACTTATTTATCAATCTATTTGTCTATCTCTTAATCTAACTATCTTTTTATCTGTATATCTATCTTTTTGTGTATCTATATATTTGTTATCTTTCTATCATTCTATCTATTTATCTATCTATCTATCTGCCTATCTATCTATCTATCTATTTATCTTACTATCTATCTATCTATCTATATATCTGTTTATCTAGCTATCTAACTATCCATTTATCAATCTAAATGGACTATCTGTCTATCTTACTACCGATATATCTATCTATGTATATGCCTATGTACCTATCAATCTAATTGTTTTTCTATATATATATATATATATATATATATATATATTTGTCTATCTATATATCATTCTATTTATATTTCTTTATATATATCTATCTTTCAAATTTTATATATTTCTATCAATCTAGCTATTCTATATCTGTCTATCTATCTATCTATCTATCTATTTGTCTTTCTATCTATATGTCTATATCTTTATCTAGCAACCTATTTATCTATTTATCTTTTTATCTATCTATATGTCTCTATCTATCTGTCTACGTGTATATCTATCTATTTCTCTATTTGTAAATCTTTTTATATGTCTATCTCTATATCTATTTATTGTTATCACTACATTTGTATATTTTTATTTATGTTTAAATGTTTATCTGTATAACTATTTATCTATATATTTATCTGTTTTTCTTTATTCAACCTATATATCTATTTATGTATCTATCAGTCTATCTATCTAAATCTCTATCTCTTTATATATCTATATGTCTATCTCTTTATCTATCTATCTTTCTATCTATCTATTTTTATATTTATAAATATGCCTTTCTATTAATCAATATAACTATCTATGTATCAGTCTATGAGTATATTAGTATATCAGCTTATCTATCTATCTGTCTATCTATCTATTTATCTATCTATCTATCTCTATGTTTCTCTATGTATCTATATATATGTCAATATATATATATATATATATATATATATATCTGACTATCATCTATCTATCTATTTATATGTATATTCATTTATATATCTATATATCCTTCAATCTTTCAATATAACTATATATTGTTTAATTATCTATGCATATATATATATATATATATATTATTGTTTATATATATATATATATCTATTTATGTGGCTATTTATCTCTTTGATTATTTGTCTATCTCTCTATAAGTCTATGAGTCTATTAGTGTATAAGTCAATGTATCTATCGATCTATTTATTTGTCGATATGTCTATCTATATATCTATATATATTTTGATCTATTTATTTTTCTATATGTATTTCTATCTATTTAACTATGTTTCTATCTCTTAATCTATTTATATGTCTATCTAGCTATCTATCAATCTATCTGAATATCTATCTATTTGTCTATTTTTCAATCAATCAATCAATCTGTCTATTTATCTATGTATTTATATATCTATCTATCTGTCTATATGTCCATCTATCTATCTATTTTTCTATCTATTCGTCTATATGTATATTTATATATATGTTAATCTATCTATCTAATTATATATATAATTGTCAATCTATCTATCTATATATGTGTCCATTATTCTCTTTGTCAATGTGTCTAAATATTTATGTGTCCATATTTCATCTATTTAACTATCTATATGTCTGTATATCAATTTGTTAATTTATTTATCAAACTTTCTATCTCCATACCCCTCTATTGGTTTTTCAGCCTATTAATATATCTATCTATCTATATCTATCTATCTTTCTTTCTAGCTATCTATATATCTCTTTATATGTATATCTGTATATCTATCTATCTGTCTATGTGTCTATATATCTGTCTATCTATCTGTTTACTTGTCTATCTATCTATCTATCTATTTTTCTATATATCAATCTATCAATCTTTTTATCTATTTATTTGTCTATTTGTCTATTATCTATCTATCTATTTATAAGACTATCAATCTATTAATCTATTTGTCTGTCTATCTTTTTGCATAGCTGTATATATATATATATAACTATCTATCTACCTAACTAACTAACTATCTGTCTATCTTTATACCTATTTGCTTATTTATTTATGTAAATATCTATATATATATATATATATATCTCTATATTTTTATATCTATTAATATATCTACCTATATATCTATTTATATTTCTATCTATATGTCTATTAATCTATTTGTCTACCTGTCTATTTGTCAAATCTATCTATTACTCTATATGTCTATCTATCTATTTATATGTCTATCTGTCTATTTGTCATATCTATCTATTACTCTATTTGTCTATCTATCTATCAATATTCTATCTGTCTATATGTATATTTGTCTATCTATCTATGTGCCTATCTATCAATCTATCAATCAATCAATCTATCTATCTATTTATATTTATATCTATATATCAATCTTTCGAACTATCTAACTGTCATATCTATCTATTTATCTTTCTATTTATATGTCTATCTTTCAAACTATCTAACTATCATATATATCTATCTAACTCTCTATCTATCTAACTATCTAACAATCATTCTATCTATGTATCTATCTTAAAGTCTATCAGTATATCAATCTATCAATCTATCAATATATCAATCTATCTATCTATCAATATATCAATCTATCACTCTACTTATCTATTTATCTTTCTATCAATCTTATAATGAATCAATCTTCCTATCTATCTATCTATCTTTGTATCTTTCTAAAAATCTATCTGTCTATTTTTGTATCTCTCAACCTTTCTATCTATCTATCTGCCCATCTATCTATCTATTTATCCATCTATCTATCAATCTGTATATCTGTCTATCTATCTATCTATATGTTTATCTATCTTTCTATCTATCAATCAATCAATCTATATCGCTATTTATATGTCTATCTATCTACCTATCTATCTCTCTATCTATCTATCTTTATATTTATCTACTTATTTATCTATGTATATGTCTATATATATATATATATATATCTTTATATTTTTTTATCTATCAATATATCTTCCTATCTATCTATATGTATTTCTATCTATACATCTATTAATCTATTTGTCTATCTGTCTATTTGTCAAATCTATATATTACTCTATTTGTCTATCTTAGCCTTCCTCATGAATGCTAAGATCACTTTACCCTCAAAGTTTCTTATTATGCCTCCTCCTGTTGCTCCTATATCTCGATCAAAGCTACCATCCGTATTTAAAGCAAAGCTTTCTTTCGGTTGGGGTTTCCCATTTTATACCTATTATTTTAAACGGTTTAAATAGTTTTTCTTTTAAATTCTAGTAATTTAAAGTATCTTTATCTAGCCTCATGCCTTGTGAATTTAATGGATATGACTCCGAAATTTTTCTTGTCTCCTCTTTTATATCCTTCCGGATATCTTTTATTGACATGATTTGACCCTCAAATCTACTTTTATCTCTGGCCTTCCAGATACACTAGAGGGCTATTTGAGAGATATTATTTTTAATCTAATTTTGAGCAGAGCTTGTAGCTTTCAATTTAAGCCATTTCTGAAGTCTGCAATTGAGAGTAAGTTGTTCATACTTTATTTGCATTTCTATTTCTAGTTTCTTCCATATTTTTGCTACTATTTTTCTCTGTGAGAAGAGATGGTCAAGAGTTTCCATCTCATTTGCACAACAGTCACATCTAGAAACAATCTGAATTCCCTTCTTTTTTAAATTAAAATCAATTGGGATAATATTGGATAAGAATTTCCATAAGAAGGTTTTAATTTTTCGTGGGTTTCATTATTCCAGATCCATTTAAATAATATTTTCTCTTCTTGTTTTTTCCTTATTGCATTTTTGGCTGAATAAAGTTAGTATGTTCCTTCTGGCATCAAGGTCCATCTCCATCCTTTATTTGTGAGTTTAGAATGTTTCTCAACCAATTCTCTTTGTTTAAGCATTTGAACCCAGACTTGTGAGCTCTTACTTATCTTTTTTTCTTTATTTGTCTCATCATTTATACAGTACTTGGCTCTCATAAATTCTGACCATAAGCTATTGTTTTCTTTTAATCTCCACCATTTTTTGCTTGCCCATGCTTTAGCTAAATCAATGAGATTAATAAAGCCTAAACTAGCCTCTTGAACAAGATAACATAAATCTTTCCATTTTTTTCAATGTAATTTATATTTGCCATCTTTTTTACCCCACAAAAAATTTGAAAATTCTTTTTCAATTTTTTTAATAAATTTAATTGGGGGTTGAGTAATCATAATATTATGCATTAATGTACTTTCTAAAACATGTTTTATTAATGTTATTCTTCCCTCCATACTTAGAAATTCTTCCTTCCATCCCAAAATTTTTCTTTTTAATTTATTTATTAAAAATTTCAAATATTCGATCTTGAGCCTACCTTCATACACCGGACAACCCAAATAAATAATATTTTTAATTATATGATTTAGTGTAGTTGGTGCTTTATGAGAAATTATATTTATTGAGCCTATCTATTTATCTATTTGTCTATCTATTTATCTATTTATTTTATATCTATTTATCTTTATCTGTCTATTATTCTATCTATTTTCTATATATATGATTATCTATATATGTATTTATCTTTCTTTGTTTACTTGTCTATCTATCAATCTATATATCTATCTATGTTTCTATATGGGTATCTCTCTATCTAGCTATAGGTTTATCTAATTATCTATATATGTACCTATTTGTCTATCTATCTATCTATCTATGTAAATGTCAAACTATCTATCTATCTATCAGTCAATTTGTCTATTAATATATTTATATATCTAAATATCTATCAATCTCTCTCTCTATCTTTTTATATCTATCTATCTATTTATCTTTCTATCTGTCTATCTATCTATCTATCATTTTGTCTATCTATCTCGGTCTATTTGCCTATCTATCTATCTTTCTATCTATCGTTCTATCTACTTATTTATATATTTGTTTATCTGTCTCTATTTATTTTTCTATTTTTAAATCAATTTATATATTTATCTATCTAACTTTCTGCTATTCTAATTATTTATCTATTTATATATTTATATATATCTTTCTTTCTATCTATATATTGATATATCTATATTTTTAACTATATATATGTCTATTTATCTATCTATCTGGCTATCTATCTAGCTATCTATATGTCTATCTATCTATCTGCCTATGTGTCTATATATCTATTTGTCTATCTTTCTATTTTTTGATCTATTTAGCTGTCTATCTATATATATGTCTATTTGTATATAATTTAATCTATCTATATATCTATCTCTCTATAAGTCTATAAGCCTATATATCGATCTCTCCATCTATCTATATGTCTATCTATCTATCTTTCTTTGTATCTATTTATTTGTCTATCTCTCATTCTATATATTAGTCTATTAGTCAACTAGCCTATCAGTCTATCTAACAATCAATCTATCTTTCTATCTACTTATTTATATATCTTTATGTCTATATTTTTGTCTATCTATCTATATACCTATTTTTCAATCTATATATCAGCATATTACTCAATCTTTCTAACTATTATTTGTCTCTCTATTTATATGTCTTTTTATCTATATCTCTATTAGTTTATCTGTCTATCTATCTATCTGTCTATCTATCTATATGTCTATCTATCTATCTATCTATTAGTGTATATGTCTATATTCCTATCAATTTATCTATCTATCTGTAATCTATCTATCTATATACAAGACTATCCATCTAGCTATCAATCTGTCTATTTGTCTAACTATCTTTCTCTAAATCCTTTATCAGTATTTTAGTCTATCAGTCTATCAATCTATCTATCAATCTATTTGCCTATTTTTCTATCTATCTTTCTATCTAATTTTCAAACTATTTATCTATCTTTCAATTTTTCTATCTATCTTACTTTAGTCAATATATCTGTCTATCTATCTATCTGTCTCTCTATCTGTCTCTTTATTTATTTGTTTATCTATCTATCTATCTTTCTATCTATCTTTATGTCTATCTGTGTATCTATCTCTTCATCTAACTATCTATCTATCCTTCTACACACACACACACCCACACACATGTATATATATATATATCTTTCTGTTTATCTTCCTATATTCCAATCGATCTATCTATCTATCTGTCTGTGTGTCTGTCTATCTATCTTTTTATCTTCCAATGTATCTATCGATCTATCTATGTGTCTATACATCTATTTGTATATCTATCAATATGTCTATCAGTCTATATCTTTATATATCTATCTATATATTTGTCGAACTTCTATTTGTTTATCTATCTATCATCTATCTATGTGTCTATCTATGTATATGTTTATCTATCAATATTTATTTATTTATATCTACATTTGTTATGTCTATCTATATTTATATATATGTATGTATATATCTATTTATGTATCTATCTATCTATTTGTCTACCACTCTATCTATATTTCTGCCTTTCTGTATATCTATCTATCTTACTATCTTTTAGTCTATAAGTCTATCAGTCTATCAATCTTTCTATCTATTTCTTTATCTGTCTATCTGTCTATCTATAAAGCTATCTATCTATATATCTATCTGTCTACCAATCTCATGTCCATCTTTCTATGAATTTATTTATCATTCTATCTGTCTGTCTATCTATCTATCTATCTAATTATCTATCTAATTATCTATCTATCAATTTATATATTTATCAATCTAAATATCTATCTATTTGTGTATATATATATGCCTATTTGCTTATATTTTTATCTATCTATCTATTGATATATCTATCTATCTATCTATATATTTGTCTATTTGTCTATCTATATATCTCTTTATTTATTTCTCTATCTTTTTATTTATTTATCATTCTATCTATCTATCTATCTATCTATCTATCTCTCTATCTAAATGACTATTTATCTATTTGTCAATCTATCATTCTGTAAATCTATCTAGCTTTATATCTACTAATTTGTCAATTTACCTATATTTATAACTATATATCTATATATCAATCGATCAATCTATCTAAATATTTGGCTATTTGTCTATCTATCTATTGATCTATCTATCTATTTGTCTAATATTTTTATCTTTCTATCTATCTATTTATTTTGTATATCTATCAAACTATCTATTTATCTATCTATCTTTCTGTCAATTTGTCTATATGTCTTTCAGTCTAATTATCTATCTCTCTATCTTTTTGTCTATCTATGTATTTATTTTTCTATCTATTTGTCTATCAATCTATTTCTCAATATATCTAATTTTCTATCTATCTTAGTGTTTATCTATCTATCATTTAATTTGTCTATTTAACTATTTATCTATATATTATCGATATGTTGATTTGTTTATTTTTATATTTATTTATCTGTCTATTTATCTATCTTTCTATCTATCTATTAATATATCTGCCTATGTGTCTATCTTACTATCTGGCTATTTTTCTATTATTTATCTTTCTTTTTGTCTATCTATCTATCTATCAACATATCTATATATTTAGTATATCGGTCTATCTAACTATCTATATTTTTATTTATTTTCTTTATATCTATAAATCTATCTATGTTTCTATCTCTCTACCTATCTATTTATTTATCTATATATCTATATATCTGAATAACTGTCTATCTACCTATCTATCTTTTATCTGTTAATTTTTCTATCTCTTTATTTGGCTATCCATATATCTTTCAATTTGTCTAACTATCTATCTATCTATCATATATATGTCTATATGTCTATCTACCTATATGACTAGCTACCTATATATCTATCTTTCTATTTGTCTATCTACCAATCTGATTAACTATTTATCTTTCTATATATCTAACTATCTATCTGACTATCTATCCATCTATCTATCTTTCTATCTGTTTATTTATCTATTTGTTAATCTATCTATTTATTTATCTACCTATCTATTTTTTTGTCCACCAATCTATCTATCTGTATATATCTATCTGTTTATCTATTTATCTATTTATATAAGTGTTTTCTTTCTATTATATGTCTATCTAAATATCTGTCTATTAAAATATCCATCTATCTGAATATCTTTCTATCTATATAGTTTTTTAAATGGTTATCTATCTATCTATCTTTTTGTCTATCTATCAATTTTTTATGTATCTATCTTTCTATAGGTCTATCTAACTAATTGTCTATCTATATATCTATTGATATATTTATCTGTCTTTCATGTCAATTTATATATCTATCTATCTATCTATTTATTTGTCTATATGTCTATCTGACTAGCTGTCTATTTTTTTATCTATATATTTCTTTATCTATCTATATTTCTATATGTATTTCTATCAATATGCCTATCTAACTATTATCTATATGACTAATTGTCTATTTGTCTATATGTCTATCAATTTATTAGTCTATCTATCTATCTATCAATATATCTATTTATCATTCTCTCTATCTATGAAAATGTCTATCTATCTATCTGTATATATATATATATAACTATAAATCTATCTATCTATCAATTCATATATTTGTCTATATATCTATCAATTTATTAGTCTATATAACTATGTGTCAATTTATCTATCTTTCTTTCTTTCGAGGTATTTGTCTATTAGTCTACTTGCCTTTCTATATATCTATCTATCTATCTTTTAATCTGTCTATTTTGCTATTTTTCTAACTTTCTATCTATATAACTATTTGGCTATCTGTCTATCTATCCATATGTATATCATCTATTTGTTAGTATATATGACTATCTGTCTTTCTTTCTATTTACTTGTCTATTTATCTTTCTATCAATTTATATTTTTTTCTATTTGCTATTTGTTTATATGTCTATCTGCTATCTATCTATTTGTCTATCTATCATTTTTGTTATCTATCTATCTATCTACCTATCTATTTATTTGATAATCTAACTCTCTTTCTATATGTCTATTTTTTAATTTGTATATAGGTCTATCTGTCAATCTATTTATATGCCTATAAGTTTTTCGATCTATCTGTCAATTACTCAATTTGTAAATCTATCAATCAATTAATCTAGCTATCAATCTCTCGATGAATCTATCTATTTATCTATCTATCGGGCAATTTATCAATCTATCTATTTATATCTAACTATCTATTTTTCTATAAGTCTATATATATATATATATATATATATATATATCTATCTAAAAGTCAATCAATCTATGTATCTATTTATATATCTAGGTATCTATCCATCTATGTATCTGTTTATCAATTACTTGCTTTTCTCTCTATCTTTCTATCTGTCTATCTATCTATCTATCTATCTATCTGTGTATCTATATATTTTCCTATCTAGCTATCAATCTATTTATATATCTATCTATCTATATAACTATTTATCTCTCTATCTGTCTATCAATATGTTTATCTATCTATCTAACATTTATTTGTCTATTTATATATTTACCTATATGTATATTTTTCTATTTGCCTATTTGTACATCTCTTAATCTTACTATCTATCTTTCTATTCATGAGTCTATTTGTCTATCTATCTATCTATATAACTAAAATTCGATCGATCTATCTATATGTTTATCTGTGTGTGTATATATATCTAATTATCTATTTATATTCCAGTCTATATACCTATTTCTATATCTATTTAAATACATATCTATTTCTCGATCTTTCTATCTATCTATCAATCTATCTGTCTATTGTTTATTTGTTTACTTGTCTTTATGTCAATCTTAAATCTATCTATATGTTGATCTATCTATATGTCTATTATTAATATATCTATCTATTTATCTATCTATCTTTCTATTTGTCTATCTTTCTATCTGACTATGTATCTATCTGTATATTTTACTATTTGTTAAAATGTCTATCTATCTATTATTCTGTTAATTAATTTGTCTATATATCTATCTATTTATCTATTTATTTCTTTATCTATAAATTAGTCTATTAATCTATTAGATTATCTATCTATCTATCTATGTTTATTTCATTATTTAATTCTTTCTATCTCTCTTTATATCTATATATAAGTCTATTAGTCAATCTGTCTATATGTGTATCTAATCTATCTATCTATCTATTTGTATATCTGTATATCTGTATATTTATATATATGTATATTTGTCTATCTATCTATCTATCTGTCTTTCTATTTATATATCTATCTATTTGTCGATATGTTAATATTTCTATCTTTTATCTATCTATATATCTATCTATATATGTATTTGTATTTCCTCTATATGTTTATTTCTCAATATATCATTTTGACTATCAGTTTATCTATCTATATCTCTATTTATCTATCTATAAATATGTCTATATATTTATTTATCTAACTATCTATTTGTCTATTTGTCTATTTATCCATCTATCTATCTATCTATTTTTTAATATGTCTATTAGTATAAAAAATCTATCTATCTATCTATCTAGCTATTTATCCATCAAATTCTGTATAAGTCTAGAAATCATTTAGTCTATCAGTCATATTGGCCTCTTTATCTATTAGTCTATCTTTGTGTCTATCTTTTTATGTGTCTATTTGTCTATCTAACTATTTGTCAATCAATTAATCTATCTATATTTCTGTTTATATGTATATCTATATATCTATCTATTTCACTATTTCTCAAAATGTCAAACAATCTATATGTGTATCTATCTATTTGTATATATATTTATCTATTTACCTTTCTATTAGTGGATTAGTCAATCTATCTATAAGTTAATATATCTATCTATCTGTCTATTTTTCTATCTATTAATCTCACTATCAATTAATCAATCAATCTATCTAACTATCTAATTATCTCTCTATCATTATGTCTATTTATCTATCACTCTATCTGACTTTAAGTCTATCACTCTATTAGTCTATTAGTTTATCTATCTATCTTTTTATCTAAATATCTTTCTATCAATCTGTCGATATCTTTATATTACTATCTGTTTATATGATTATCTATCTATCAATTTATTTGTCTGTCTATCTATCTATCTACCTATTTATCTATATATCTGACTATCAATCAATATATCTATCTATCTATCTATCTTTATATCTATGTATCTATGTATCTATCTAGTCAATTTGTCTATCAGTCTCTCTGTCTATATTTATAACTGCCTATCTATCTATTTGTCTATCAATATATTTTTCTATCTGTCAATTTGAATATTTGTTTATATCTCTATTGTCTATCAGTCAATTGTATATCAGTCTATCCATAAATCTATCAATTTGTTTATATGTCAATCTATCTATCTATCTGTTTGTCTGTCTTTATATCTATCTTTATATCTATCTATCTATATATATAACTATCTATCTATCTATCTATCTATTTTCTATCTATCTATCTTTCTATCTATCTATTTGTCTATCTTTTAAACAAGTTATATGTCTATTTATGATCAATCAATCTGACTATCTATCTATCTGTTTATCTGTTTATGTACATATATCACTATCTGCTTATCTATCTATTTGTTTTTCTATCTATCTATCTATCTATTTGTCTATCTATTGATATCTCTATCTATCTATCTATCTTTTTGACTATCTGTCTATATTTCTGTCTATCTAGTTATCAATTAGTCTTTCTGTCTATATGTCTACTTATCTATTTGTTTGTCTATCTATCTATCTATCTTTATGTCTATCTATCTATCTTTCTGTCTATCTATTTATCTTTCTTTTTTCTATCTATATCTATTTGTCTATATATCTATCTATCTGTCTATCTATCAATTAGTCTTTCTATCTTTTTGACTATATGTCTATATGGGTATCTATTTATTTATCCATCTCTATTTCTATATATCTATTTGTCTATCTGTCTATTTGCCTGATTTTCTATTTGTTCATATGTCTATCTCTATATCTATTTATCTCTGTATTTGTCTGTCTATTTTTCAAAGTATATATTTATATAAGTATCTATATGTCTATCTATCTATTTGTCTATATGTCTATCTCTTTATCTATCTATCTATCTATTTGTGTATTTCTTAATATGTCAATCAATCTTTCTATCTATCAGTTTATCTCTCTATCTATCAATCAGTATATCAGTCTATTAGTCTATCAGTTTATCTATTTATCAATCTAACTATCTTTCTATCTATTTATTTGTCTATCTTTCTATAAGCCTGTCTATCTATGAATCTAACTATCTTTCTTTCTATCTCTCTATTTGTCTATCTTTATACTGGTCTATATCTCTATCTATTTGTATATCTATTTATCTCTCTCTATTTGTCTATTTTTATATATGTATAATTGTCTTTCTGTATAACTATTTATTTATCTATCTGCCTGTCTATCTATTTGTCAATCTATATATCTATATATGTATCTATATGTCTTTTTATCACCTATCATTTTAATAATATATCTATTTAATTATCTAACTATGCATCTTTCTATATGTCTCTTTATCTATCTATGTATATGTCTATCTTTCTATTTGTCTGTTTATATATCTATCTATATATCTTTATATCTCTTTATCTATCTATCTATCTATCTATCTATATATCTATTATTCTATCTATCTATTTAACTCTATCTATATATCTTTTTTCTTAATTTACATATTTCTTATACCTCCCATCCACAATCTCAATTACCAACTTAATACTGAATGTAGAGGAAGACACAACATTTTATGATGTCGATGGTATTGTAAATGGGGGAATTGTCGGTGTAAAAGGTGGGGTAGAAATTGATGATGGATCAAAAGTGCGTGCAGGAAAGATAATGGGTGGTGGGCTTATATCTAATAAAAGTGATGGTAAAGGTGTCAAAGATGATGATGATGATGATGATAGAGATGGAGATGGTGATTGTGATGTTGAAGTGTGGATATTATAGGTATGAGATGGTACTAAATTTGCAACAGGATGTAAAATACAAGATGAATTTCGCCCATTTCTACATCCACATCCACCTCCACCACGACCACGTCCTTTAGGTGCCATCTACTATACAAAAAATTAAAACATAGAACAAATAATAGAGATATGATGAACAACCATGCATTTTAGAATAATACACACCAATATATTTCAACAAAATATAAAAAGTCTTTGATAGTATAATATTATAAAATAATCATAACAATTTAATTATCGGCATCTCTGTCATCCTCCAATGGATCTTCTGTCATTTCATCTGATTCTGATGAAAGTTCCAACTAATCTTCAGATAGAAATCGTTCATCTTTAATTTCTATTAGGCCACTATTTTAGTCACATAAATTTATAGAATCTTCTTCTACATGCACAGGCACAATATTATTAATGTCATCTTATTGGAATCTTGGTGAAATAGCTATGCTTGCACTTCTTTCTTTAAATGTTGGTACTTTAAAATTTGATCGAGATTTAATTTTGCAAATCACGCACTAGTGTTTCTTATCATGAGATAAACATGGATATGTACTATAATATACTTGAGTGGCTTGAACTACCATAATAAATAGAACAAATCGATTATATCTACTTTTATGGGTAAAATCAACTATCTTATAATCCGAATGAATCTTTGTACCCATATTTCATGTAGGATCAAACCACTCACACTTTAATAATATAATCCTATTATTTTCAAGTCCAAAATACTCCAACACAATAACTTATGTGAGTTGACCATGATAATCAATCTCATCTACACTATAAATTGACCCTTTAATACATACACCACTATTCATTGTTGCTTTAGAAGAACCATAAATAATAGTGTGAAATTTATATCCATTAACAATATACCTAGGATTGGTTGTCACATATCTAAATAGCCATTTACATAGATTCTGAATGAAAATATTGGAATTTCTATTTGAAGGATCATTTGCCTGTTGCATAAATTATACAAATGATGTTAAAAACTAAAAGATACTAATAAATTAAATAATTCAAAAATTTAAACTTAATAATTCACACATTGTTTTTGAACCAATTCAGAAATTTTATTTCTAGCATACAATCATCCTCATGGCTAGAAATTGTTGGCTGCATTTTTTTAATTGCTCAACATAAATACTACACAAATATAAATGGAGGAAGAAAAATGTAAATAAATTTTAACTATGATTAAGCCTACAACCATTTTGGTTAGAGATACTCATTTATATGGTGCAACCTTTTAATAATTAAGTAACATGTAGCTCTGGGTTGCTTTGTACTCTTCATTGTCATATATATTTTCTTTGCTCTTCCAAATGCTCTTCCAGGGTGCTTGAAGATAGATAACTTGTCCACAGAATCATTTTCTATAGCACATGACCTTCATCAATTCAAGACACATTTCTATTCTTTGTTTTGGCATGATCCTCAAAATAATAAGAACAAAAAGATGATGCTTATTCTACTAAATATGCATTGCAAATTAAACTTTCAACTTTTTCCTTGTTTCTAACATTCAATTTAAACGTATGAAGATGCCTACAATAAAAATGTTAGGTTTCAATTATATTAAATTACAATATTACTTTATATTTGAAATAATAAAACACAGCTACTTATATGTATTTACCTTTCAAAAGGATAAATCCACATGTATTGTACTAGCCCTGCTATCTTGGCTTCATATGCCAAATGAATCGAAAAATGCTCCACTGAGTCAAAGAAGCTCTGTGGGAATATTTGTTCAAGCTCACAAAGAATAAGTGGTATGCCATTCTCCAGCCTCACCATGTTATCTATTTTGATTGTGGTTGTAGTAAGCTATTTGAAGAACAAACTAAATTTTGTAAGGACCTTCCAAACACAAAGGGTAAGTGATTCACGGAATACAATCGTTATTAATCTTTGCATAAATACAGTTATGACTTTTCATTCCAAATAACTTAAGATTCTTCATATCCACATATCTACCCATATCTGACACATATCCATCATAAAATTTCAAAATTTTAAGCCATTCACATACTATCTTTCTTGCATATTATCAAGTGTGTAACAAGCTTTAAAGAATTTTCCTATTGCCTCATTCAGTTTAAATCAGGATGCTGACATTAATCATTCAACTATTGTCTTGATTTTAAAGTGTCTTTTGTTTTTCCATCTATATTAACGATAATGTTGAAAATATTGTCAAACATATTTTTTAAATATGCATTACACCCAAGTTATTATGAATTAAATTGGATTTCCATTAGGGCATGTCCCAAAATATATCGCATTTCCTCCATCCAAATATTTTGCATATTGGTCCATTAGTTTCAATAGCATTATTTTTAGTTAGCTTCTTCATACGTAAACTATGAATCTTTGCCAAAATATCATCTTCAAAATGAATAGCTTGTGCAACTATTATCACTAATGTATTTTTTCGAAATGTATTTATATTTCTGGGAATGAATGATTCATAGTTAGAAAATTATGATGATTATCAAACCATGACTATTTACCACTGAATTTGAGACTAAATGCATCAGACTTTTTAATGCAATACGGGCATGCAAATTGTCTTGCAATACTTCAACCAGGCAACATTTAATATACTGTAAAGTCACTTACTATCCACATAAGGGCTGCCCGCATAATAAAATTTTTCTTCTTTGAGATTTCATTAGTATTTATGCCAACATCCCACAAATATTTTAACACTACTATAAGAAGCTATAATAAAACATCTAGCGTGTATTTCAGATTTTTTGGCCCTTGAACCAATATTGTCAAAAACATATATTGCTCCTTCATACACAACCACGGATATAAATTATAAAGTGTCACTATCACTGGCCATGTTGAATACTATTGTCCAGATTGGCCAAATGGCTGAAATTAATCAGTGTAGAGACATGATCTCACATTTCGACATTCAGCAGCAAAATCTTGATGTATATGACTAGAATACTTTCAAGAAAGTGAATCTAATGGAAGAAACATCACCCCTTCTTCAATCTCATGTTCAGAATGTCACCTCATATCATTTGCTTTAGCATTTTATGCATATAGTCTCTATAATCAAAAATTTAAAGGAAAGTAATACATCTTCTTAAATGCAACTTTCATCTTTTGTCACATATCTATAACACAAGGTGCCTTCTTAAACCAAAGATGATCACAAAACTTAAAGCTAATAACATTACTTTGACCACCCCAATATATACATACATCCATTGAAACAACAATCAATTTTTTATACTAGTATTCTCAAACATATGATTTTGTAATTTCATGCTCATAAGTCGAGCCACAAGTGACAATTGCGAATGTGTTTTATAGCCATGCCACAACTCATTATATGTAGCTTTAAGTATTTAATAAAATTTCTAAGCTTCAGGTTTTGGTGGTTCATCCATGTAATCCAAATTGAAGCCAGTACCAGTAGCTTCCATGACCATTCTATGATATGTGTATGATGCTTCTTCACCAAATGCAAATAATTCAGTGCCCTAATTTTGATCAATGATCAGAGCGATTGTACTTTCCCCATAATAAATCCAAACAAAATAATTTGGTACAAAGCCATATTTAGCCAAATGATATCTTAGAGTGTTTACATCACGAAATCAGATATTCTGACACTTGTAATTCTTACATGGACACTTAATTTTTTCTTCATCCATCCATCTTGATTGACTACCCACAAAGTTGATGAAAGTTTCAAGCCTACTCAAAAAAAATTGATTCAAAATTCCATTCATAAATCTTTTGTACATCTACTGATGAACTGAACTCATTTTTCCTATTTTATTTGCAAAGAATAATGCTCAATTATTATTTTGAATGAAACATATAATTACTTAAAAATATACTAATAATTAAATAAAATTTCTTTACAAATGAATATTTAAATATACTAATAATGAATATATAATTACAAATGAATATTTAATAAATAAAGCATTTTTTAGCATGGTAAAGATTAATAGATATCATGCTATTACTAGATGAATGGACAAAAATATGTGAATGGACAAGAAAGTAAAGCAAAAAGAAAAAAATTGAAATTTTGAAGGAGTAAGCTTCTCACTTCTCAATGAAGATCAAATAGGACAATTTTTTTATGATTCAACTCAATCTTTGAATATTAAAATAAAAAAAAAGATTAAAATAATGGAATGGAGATTCAATTCCAAGAACTATTGGCAAATGAATTAATGAAGAATTTAGACATGAATGAAAACATATTTGGAATTGAAAACATATTAAACAAAGTATTCAACTAGAAAACATAGATGTGAAGCAAGCTACAATTATAGATTTCTAGCCTTACAAATTTAAACAAATTAGAGAAGCAAATAATTATAGACATTAACACAATAATTATTTTGTGGAAAACTACAATCAAAAGATAGTTTGGTTAAGAAAACTTACATACACCTCAATTAATACCTAATCAATAAGAAAAATGGGAAATTATTAATTTCACAAAATTAAAGATATGACCATCACTTATATACTAGTAATTAATGATTTTAAAACTTGTAATGATTTACTACGAACATCCAAATTAATATTGTGTGCATGAGGAGGATCTTCAGTCATTTATATTATTGTGATAATAATTTCACTTTACTCAATATTATTTTGAAACAAATATCTATTAAATAATTTCAATGGAAAATGCAATATATGGTAATAGTTAAGCTAAAAGAAGAATTTTGTAATAACAAACTGCAAAATCAAAACACACCCTTAGCAAATGCAATGGTCTTGTGGGCAATCGCAACAAAAATGTTTAATGTTAATTAATTTTAATTTGAAACTATAAAATAAAAATGATAAAATAATATTTTTTTTGTATTCCAATGCTTTACAATATTATATAAATAAGCATATGATAATATTTTAACAACTCTCATTTATTAGTAATAATGTGTATTAATACTTAAAATTCAACTAGAATAACAAAAACAAATTGTTTTGATGCATTCTGAAGATATAGAAATGTATTCCATATATATTTATGATTTATATTTAATTTTATTTATTAAACATTTTTTTAAAATGTAACAAATTTTTAATATGAATAAATGGGTAAAATTAAAATTCAATTAAGTTCAATGATGCTTGATTTGTTTGTTAATATTCATGTCTCCGTTTTTTTTCAATGAATTTAAATGAGCTTGAATATTAATCGATATTTTTAACATTATTCCATCTGTTCAATAAAATATATATACCTACACACAAAAAACAATATATATATATATATATATATTATAAACATCAATTAAATGTGTGTGTATATATATATATATATATATATTGACACATCAAAAACAAAAGGCTCGATAAATTGAATCTTGAGATAAAAGTGAGACTCCTTGGAGGTAGTAAGTTCAAACTCCACGAGCTACAAAAATATTGTCAGGATAAGAAATAATACCACATTTAGTTATATTTAATTATATAGAGTTTTATATAGTTATAAAAATAATTATAAATAGTTATACACATATAGTTAAACATAATGTCGTATGTTGTTATACATGAAATTATAAATATAGTTACATGTGGTTATACATGTAGTTACACATATAGTTATACTTATATTTATATATGTAGGTATATTTATTCGTTCATATAATTTTATATATTTATACATATTGTAATCTATAGGTATAGATATAGTAAAATACATTTTTAAATACTAATATATAAAAATGTATATTAAATATATGTTGTTAATTATATTTTTAAATATAGTTATATATAATATTTTTATAGTTATACATGTAGTCAAAGTCAATTATTTATTGTTATATATTCTTATACCTATAGTATATATAATTAAAAATAGAGTAAGATATAGTTAAACATATTGTTGTATATAGATATATTCATACAAGTAGTTATAATTAGTTATACATAAATATATGCAAAATTATAAACAAATATATAGAATTACATATATTTATATATATATATATATATATACATATATATATATATATATATGTATACATAGTTACAAATATAGTTTTATTTAATTATAGTGTTACATAGGTATACAAATATTTATATATAGTTATAGACATGTAGTTAAACATAATGTTGTATGTCGTTAACATGTAATTATAAATATAGTTACATGTGGTTATTCATATACTTATACATATAGTTATACTTATATTTAACATGTAGATATATATATATATATATATATTTATTCATATACTTTTAAATGTATACATATAGTTATGTATAGGTATAGATATAGTAAAATACATTTTATATACTAATATATGAAAATGTATCATAAATATATGTTCTTAAGTATATATTTAAATATAGTTATGTATAATGTTTTTATAGTTATACATGTAATCAAAGACAATTATTTATAGTTATATGTTTTTATACATATAGTATTTATAGTTAAAATAGAGTTATATATAGTTAAACATATAGTTATATATAGATATATTCATACAAGTAGTTATAAGTAGTTATACATAAATATATACAATGTTATAAACAAATATATAAATTTAAATATATTTATATATATGAATAAATAGTTACAAATATAGTTATATTTAATTATATGGAGTGTTACATAGTTATACAAATATTTATATATAGTTATACACATGTAGTTAAACATAATATTATATGTTATTATACATCTAATTATAAATATAGTTACATGTGGTTATACATATAGTTAAACATATATTTATACTTATATTTATACATGTAGGTATATATATTTTTTCATATAATTTTATATATGTATACATATAGGTATATATAGGTATAGATATACTAAAATACATTTTTATATATGAATATATAAAAATGTATATTAAATATATGTTGTTAATTATATTTTTAAATATAGTTATGTATACTATTTTTATAGTTATACATGTAGTCAAAGACAATTATTTATAGTTATATGTTCTTATACCTATGGTATATATAATTAAAAATAGAGTTATATATAGTTAAACATATAGTTGTATATAGATATATTCATACAAGTAGTTATAAGTAGTTATACATAAATGTATACAAAGTTATAAAAAAATATAGATTTACATATATATATATATATATATATATATGTATACATAGTTACAAATATAGTTTTATTTAATTATATAGAGTGTTACAGAGTTATACAAATATTTATATATAGTTATATACATGTAGTTAAACATAATGTTGTATGTTATTATACATGTAATTATAAATATAGTTACATGTGGTTATTCATATAGTTACACATATAGCTATACTTATATTTAACATATAGGTATATATATTTTTTCATATAATTTTATATATGTATGCATATAGATATCTTTAGGTATAGATATAGTAAAATACATTTTATATACTAATATATAAAAATGTATAATAAATATGTCTTAATTATATATTTAAATATAGTTATGTATAATGTTTTTATAGTTATACATGTAGTCAAAGACAATTGTTTATAGTTATATGTTCTTATACCTAATAGTTTATATAGTTAAAATAAAGTTATATATAATTAAACATATAGTTATATATAGATATATACATACAAGTAGTTATAAGTAGTTATATTTAGTTATAAGTAGTTATAAACAAATATATAGATTTACATATATTTATATATAGATATAAATAGTAGTTAAATATAAATAGTAGTTATAAGTAGTTATATTTAACTTTATTTAGTTAAAATAAAGTTAAATATAAGTAGTTATATTTAGTTATAAGTAGTTATAAGTAGTTATATATAGATATATACATGTAGTTATAAGTAGTTATAAAAATGTATACAATGTTATAAACAAATATATAGATTTACATATATTTATATATATGTCAACATAGTTACAAATATAGTTATATTTAATTATATAGAGTGTTATATAGTTATACAAATATTTTTATATAGTTATACACATGTAGTTAAACATAATGTTGTATGTTGTTATACATGTAATTATAAATTTAGTTACATGTAGTTATACATATAGTTATACATATAGTTACCCATATAGTTATACTTATATTTATACATGTAGGTATATATATTTTTCATATATTTTTATATATGTATACATATAGTTATATATAGGTATAAATATAGTAAAATACATTTTTATATACTAATATATAAAAATGTATATTAAATATATGTTGTTAATTATATTTTTAAATATAGTTATGTATAATTTTTTTATAGTTATACATGTAGTCAAAGATAATTATTTATAGTTATATGTTATTATACATATAGTATATATTATTAATAATATAGTTATATATAGTTAAACATATATTTGTATATAGATATATTCATACAAGTAGTTAAAATTAGTTATACATAAATGTATGCAAAGTTATAAAAAAATATATTGATTTACATATATATATATATATGTATACATAGTTACAAATATAGTTTTATTTAATTATATAAAGTGTTACATAGTTATACAAATATTTATATATAGTTATACACATGTAGTGTTGGGCAGTTGAGCTTCCACGGTAGTGAGATTAAGATATAGAAACAATAGAAACAATAGAAAACAAGTAATATATATATCCAATCCAGTAACCATCCACTACAGAATCAAAAAAATGAGAAATAAACACTGAAAATAATGTGGTTCGCTAGTCGCTCAGAAGGACTAGCTACATCCACCAGAAAATGCTTATGTGTTACTGATTAAACCAACAGAAATTGTCTTACAGTATGTAGCAAACAGAACATCCATGATAAATCACACAGAGAGGAGAGTGAGATGATGAACGGTTCCATGGGTCCAAAAACAGCCACCCAAAAATAAAATTACAAAACATTTTATATTAAAAATTCTCTCGGTTCATTTAACCGGAGCAGGGTCGGATCATGGGACTGGTTAGGCTTTACTCCAAAAATTGTGGCCCGCTGATCAGATAATAGGACCTCCATTATTGTGCTACTGCTACATCCTAGGCCACTTAATATTTCTTTTCTGCACTTACATGAAAATATTAAAACAGAAAAAACATTTGGGTATACAAACAAATTACATACACAGCATGTAACTAAACATAATGTTGTATGTTGTTATACATGTAATTATAAATGGGTCCCATACCTAATGTTTTTCTACTTTTCCTTCCAATGAATGGGTCCCATATTTACTGATTTCAGTTTTATCAAAAGGAGGGCTATCTTATTTTATCTTTATTATTCCTAAAACATTTTATTTTTGCACTCTCTTTCTCTCTAAATATAATTGCTGAATATCTTTTGGATTTTTGTTAAAGCTGTATGAAAATCAACTTTAATTTGCATTTGTTTATATCTATAATAATTATTTTTATATATCTAAGAATATGTTTGTGTGTCTTCGAATTTTTTGGGTAGAGTTTTAGCCTATTATAGGTATGTAAAAGCCTATATTCAACAGCAGGAAGTAGCGTCAGTGTGGCAACAACGGTAGTGATGGTAGTTGTGCCAGCGGTAGTGGCAGCGGTAGCAACTACAGTGGCAGCTATGACGGTAGTAGCCGTAGTGGTAGCGGTGGCAGTGGCGGCAACGGTGTCAGTAGTGGCAGCAATGATAGTAGCGGCAGTAGTGGCAACAGTGGCAGTAGTGCCAGCAGTGGCAGCACTAGTGGCAGCGATGGCAGTGGCGGCAGTAGCAGTAGTAGTGGTGGTAGTGGCAGCACCGACAGCCATGGCAGGAGTAGAAGAAGCAGCAACAGCAATAGCAAAAGTAGCGGAAGTAGTAGCGGCACTAGTGGTAGTAGCGGTTGTGACAGTGGGAGAAGCATCAATGGCAACAAATGCTATATATACGTATGTATATAGTCAGTATATACGTACATATAATGCTACACTTTTTTATGTACGTATATATTGAATATATATGTACTCAATTTATATGTACGCATAATACTATAGTTTATATGTACGTATATTGTATTAATATATATATACGAGTGAAATGCTAGTATATATGTACATATTTACTGTAGTAATATATATTTATCAAAACATAGTTTTTTTTTTAATTTATTTTGATTTGTTTGAATGGTTTAAATTTCTTATAGATATGGTACCACATTGTTTCCCATATGAAACTTGTATAAGCGAAGGTTTTTTCAACATACATGAAGCACCGTGACTCAGATAGCTTTTTCATAGTAGAAAGTTAGTAATCGGAGGAGTAGAGGGAGAGGAAGCAACGTCAATGCATAGATAAATTATACTTTATGCATAGTCGGTAGATACATTTATTTATAAGATATAATATAATTGTGTTATTTTTTTTGTTTTAGTTATTTAAAATATTGTATTAGAATAAGTTATTAAATGATTTTCTTTTGTGTTAAAAATTTTCATTTATAGTTTCTATCATTATTCAATTTAATATAAAAATATTAAATTATTAAATTAAATTTTTGTTGAAGCTGTATGATAATAAACTTTAATTTGTGTTTGTTCATGTCTATAATAAATGTTTTTATATATCAGTGAATATGTTGTGTGTCTCAGAATTTTTTGGGTAGAGTTTTAGCCTATTATAGGGTTGTAAAAGTATATTATTAGCAGTAGTAAAAATGGCAGCGGCGACAGCAGTAGTAATGACTACAATGGCGGTAGCGGTGGTAGTAGGGGTAGTGGTGATAGTAGCGGCAGTACCTGCGGTAGTGGCAGTGGTGGTAGTAGTGTTGGTAGTAGTAGTAGTAATGGTGGCGGTGGCAACAGTAGCGGCGGTGACGACATCGGTGGGAGCGGTGGCAGTGGCAACAGCGGCAGCTGCACCAGTGGCAGCAGTAGCGGTATAACCGGAAGTAGTGAAAACACTTGAAGCAACGGCAAGACCAAAAGTAGTGGTAGTAATGGCAAAGGTGGTGACAATGGTGGTAGCGGTAGTAGTGATGGCAGTGGCAGCAGCAGCGGCAGTTGCGGCATCCAGTGGTGGCAGCCACTACAGTGGCCAGTGGCGACACCCGCTGTAGTGGCCAATGGTGTCAGCCGCTGTAGCGGTGATGGGGGCAACAACAGCAATAGCGGCAGTAGAGGCAGCGGCGACAGCGACAATAGCAGCAGGGGGATTGGCAGCAGCATTGGCAGCTACAGCAACAACAACAAATGGGGTATATACATATGAATAAAGTTAGTATATATGTACATATAGTACTACAGTATTTTATATACATATATACTGAGTATATTTTTAATCAATATATATGTACACATAATACTAGAATTTTATGTACATATACTATAATAATATATATACGAGAGAAATGCTAGTATATATTTACAAATATACTACAGGATTATATTTTTATCAAAACATAACATTTTTTTTATTTTATTTTGATTGAGTGGTTTAAATTTCTTACAGATATGATATAACATTGTTCCTCATACAAAGCTTGTATAAGTGATGGGATTTTTCACAGCACATTACGTGCTATGACACGGACTAATTTTTCACAAAAGAAAAATGATGATCAGAGGAGCAGAGGGAGAGAAAACAACATAAATGAATGAATATATTTTACTTTATGCACTGTTGGTAGATGCATTGATGAAAAAGATGTAATAAGATTATGTTATTTTTTTGTTTCAATTATGTAAAATATTAAATTAGAATAAGTTATTAAATGATTTTATTTTTTGTTTATTATAAATTATTTGTGGTTTCATTTTTTATTCAATTTAAAATAAAAATATTAAATTAATTAATTAAAAAATTTTAAAATAAATTAAATTCTAAAAATTGGTTTGAAATTTAAAAAGTTTGGGAAAAATACCTAGTTAATTTAGCAAGGAAGATCTATATTTTAACAAAGAAATTTTTCATTGCTAAATTTATTTAGCTAGTGACTATTTCTATCACTAAAAGTTAGAGACAAGTACTTTAGCTTGGGAAATCTTCAATTATTTTTTTCGTTTAGAGAAGGAAAATCTCATTTATCTTACTAATTTAGCTAGGGAATTTATATTTTTTATCAAGGGATTTTCCGTCACTAAATTTTTAGCTAGGGACAATTTCCCTTGCTAAATTTTAGCGAACAGCACTTAAGATAGGGAACCGACCCATCGTTAATCCATCACTATATCATATTTAGTGACAGAAAACGCCCATTTAGTTAGGGATTTGTCCCTTGCTATATGGGATTTTTCTTGTAGTATCTTTCTGTCTATCAATCTATCAATCTATTAGTATTTCAATCTATCTATCAATATATTTATGAATTTGTCTATCAATTTATCTATCAATAAATCATTCAAACTATCTATCTATCTATATATCTAACCTTTTTTATATATATCTATCTGTCTATCAATTTGTCTATATATATATCTATCTATCTATCTTTTTAACTATCTATCCATCTATCTATCTATATGTCTGTCTATCTATCTATTTGTCTATCTATTTGTCTAACTATCTGTCTATCTATATGTCTATCTATGTATCTATCTATATGTATATATATCTGTCTATCTATTTTTTTATATATTTATATATCTATCTACCTTTCTTTATGTCTATCTATAGGTTTATCTATCTATTTATCTAACTTTCTGTCTATCTGTCTATATTATATATATATCTATCTATCTATATATCAATCTATCTATCTATCAATCTATCTTTTGATTTATATATCAATCTATATTTCTATTAATCTATCTATCATTCTATCTATCTATCTATCTATCTATTTGTCTATCTATTTATTTATCTATATGTCTATCTATAAATCTATCTATGTATCTATCTATTTATTAATATATATGTCTGTCAATCAATCTATCTATGTGTCTATCTATTAATTTATCTATATGTCTATTTATCAATCTATCTATTTATCTAACTATCTTTCGGACTATCTATTTATCTATATATCTATCTTTCCATCTATTAATCTATCTATCTATACATCAATCAATATATGTATTTATCTATTTTTCCATATGTCTATCTATTTTTCTATCTATTTGTCTATCTATTTGTTAATCAATAAGTGTATTTATCTATCTTTTCATATGTCTATCTATCTATCTATCTATCTATCTGTCTATCTATTGTCTATCTATTTTCTATTTATTTTCTATCTTTATGTCCGTGAATCTGTAAATCAATCTATCTATAACTATGTATATCAATCAGTCTAGCAATCATTCATTCTATTAGACTAGATTTCTATATATCTATATGTCTATAAATTTGTCTATCAATCTATTTATATATTTATCTATCTATCTATTTATCTTTGTATCTTTTTATCTGTGTGTCTATCTTTTTATCTATCTGTCTGTCTCTCTATCTATTATTCTATCTTTCAATCTATCTAGCTATTTATCTATCTAACTATCTATCTGCCTATCAATCTATATATCTTTCTATATATCGATCGATTTATCTATCTATCTATCTAAGTAACTATCTATCTATATATCTATCTATCTATATATCTGTTTATATATCTATCTATCTATCTATATATATATATATATTTGTTTATTCTTCTATTTTATATTATTATATTTATCTATCTCTCAATCTATCTATCAATTTGTTTATCAATCAATCATTCTATTAATCTAGCTTTTTGTATATCTATATGTCTATCAATCAATCTATCAATCTATTTATCTATTTATCTAACTATCTATTTATCATTCAATTTTTAAATCTATGTGTCAATATATTTGTCATACCATCTCTCTGTCTGTATGTCTATTATTATGTCTATCAATCAATCTATCTAGAAAGCTAGCTATCAAACTATCTATCAAACTACCTATCTATCAATATATCTATATGTATATCAATCGATTGATCTATCTATCGATCTATTTGTGTGTCTATCAATGTGTCTATCTATCTATCTGTCAATCTGTCTATCATTATGTCTAACAATCTTTCTAGCTATCTATCTAATATTTGTCTACCTATCTATCTATGAATTTACCTATATATATATATATATATATATATATATATATATATATTTATATGTTTATCAATTTCTCTATCTATAAGTCTTTCTTATATATATATATATATATATATATATATATATATATATATATATATATATATATATATATCTATATTTATAAGTTTATCTTTTTAATCTATCATTATATCTATCTTTCTATCTATCTATTTATCTATATATCTATCTATCTATTTGTCTATCTATCTGTATATCTATCTATCTATCTATCTATCTATCTATTTGTATATCCATTTATCTGTCTATCAATCCGTATAACTATTTGTCAATGATTCTATCAATCTATCGATCTATCAATCTAGCTATCTGTCTATCAATCTATCTTTCTATCTATTTATTTCTCTATCTATTTGTTTATGCTTCTATCAATTTTTCTATCTATCTATTCTGTCTGTCTATCTATCATTCGGTCTATCTATCTATCTATATACACATATTTCTATCTATCTATCTTTATCTGTCTGTCTATCAATCAATATATATAACTTTCTATCTATTTTCAATGAATAAAATGATCTATCTTTCTATCTAGCTATCTATCTATTTTTTTATCTATCTATCTATCAATATATCTATTTGTCTATCTATCTACCTATCTATCTGTCTATCTATCTATTTTTCTATCTGTCTATCTATATGTCAAAATTTTTGTTATATTTATGTCAATATTTCTTTTTGTCTATCTATATATCACTCTATTAATCAGTCAGTCTATCAATCAATTATCTATCTATCTATCTATCTATCTATCTCTCAATCTATCTATCTATATGTCTATATGTCTATATATCTATCTATTTATCAATTTATATATCTTTCTTTTTATCAATTTGTCTATCTATTTAACTATAAATCAATCAATCTATCTATCTATCTATCAATATACTTATCTATTTATTTATCTAGCTGTACATCAGTCATTATATAAATCAATCTCTATATGCCTATAAATCTCTATCTATCTATATTGTTTTATATCTAACTATTTGTCTAACAATCTATCCGTCTATCTGTCAGTCTTTTTGTCTCTCTATCTATATATATGTTTATCTATCTATGTATCTATATACTTGTATATCTATCTATATATTTAACTATCTATCCGTCTTTCTATCTGTCCATCTATTTGTCTATCTATCTATCTATTTTGTACATCTATTTATCTATCAATCTCTCTATCTATGTGTCAATCTATCTGTCTATCAATCTCTCTATCTATCAATATATCTATCAATTTTTAAATTTATTAATCTATCTATCTATCTATCTATCTACCTATATATCTATCTATCAATATATCTATCTATCTATATTTATATGTCTATCTTTCTATATATCTATTTGTCTATATATTTGTCTATTTATCTATATATATGTCGATGTATATATTCATCTATCTGTCTATTTATCTATCTATCAATCTAACTATCTATCTATCTATTTATCTTACTATCTATCTATCTGTATACCTATTTGTCTATCAATCTATCGATCTATTAGTCTATCTTATATCTATATGTCAATATTTTGTAGATATTTTCATCAATCAATCTATCTATGTTTCTATCTGTTTTACTTTCTTTTAATTTGTCTATCTATCTATCTATCCATGTATTTTTTATGTATTTTTCTATTTTTGTATCTATCTTTATGTGTATCTATCTTTTTATCTATATGTATATCTAACTATCTACATATCATTCTATATATATACCTTTTTATCAGTCTATTAGTCCGTCTATCGATCTGAATATCTATTTGTCTATATATTTATTTATCTATCTTTTATTAATTAATCTATCTATCTATCTATCAATAAATTGATCAGTCTTTCTATCAACCTAAAGATCAAACTATATATCAACCTATCTATTTATCTATCAATCTTTCATTCTCTCTGATTATATATTAGTTTGTCTATCTTTCTATCTATATATATATTAGTCTTTTTTAATCTATCTATTTTTATATCTATCTATCTATCTATTCTATTTATTTCTCTATCTATCTGGCAGTATGTCTCATTATCTATCTATTTATCTATCTATCTATAAATCTATCTATCTGTCAATCAATCAATCTATCTATCTATATGTGAATCTATCAGCCTATCTATCTATCTATATATTGATCAATCTGCCTATCTGCTTATCTATTTATATGTTTATGATTAAATTGTGTTTCGAATTAAGAATCAAAATGCTTAATTAGTGAATCGAGAATCAAAAATCAAATCAAATCGAATCGTGAATCAAATTTTTTGTGACTTTTTTTCATGTTAATTAATTTTTATTTCGTACATTTGATAATTTTTTTAGTATTTTAGTTTTTATTTTTGACTTTTTTGATATTTTGTTACTTTATTATGTTATATTCGTAATTCCAAAGGTTTGAGTTGTTTTTTTCACATTAATTAATTCCTACAGTTAATATTTTTTTTGGTAATTTAATTTTGTTTTTAGAACTTTTTAAAGGTCTTAGTCCCTTGAGAGTGATATTAAATCGATTCATGTGAATCAATTCACGATTCAGTAATTTAATCTTTGATTCATACATATTTTAGATTATTTTAAAGAGTCAAATCATTTATCTCCTTAAATCATGAATCAGATTGTGAATCGAATCTTGTATCATATGAATTTAATAATAGTACTACCAACCACCAATATTGCTAGAATATAATACCACTACCATCATCAAAGATGATGAATGTTTTCAAAAAAACATCAATATGGATTGTTGCAGCATTTATGTTTATTTTATTTATATTTATGATAGGAACACTCAAATTGTAGGTTGTCCAAATCATCTCTATCTATTAAATATATAACTAGGATACCCTTTATATTTTGTGAGATACACACATTATATGAGTTTTTTTTCATTTTTAGTATGGTGGATATAAATTCAGTTAATATATATCAATAAAACTAACATGATATCATAGCAAATAAGTTTGCACCAAAAAATAAATTTAGATCCTAGACAAAAGTGATTACCACTATGTAGTGACAACAATACCGTGTAGACATGAATGAGCATCATGTAGTATGGTTTGATAAACTACACTAGTGTTCCACAATGTTTTTGAATACAGATGAAGGAAGTGCATCCATAATACTAGGTAGTGTGCGACATTATTGCACGTGGTGAAGTATGCCATGTGTAGTTTTTTCTTTACTATGTGTGGTGTATTGCTTGTATGTGTGTGTGTCTATGTCTATGTAATTCATGGATATTATGTTCTGGGGCGTGTATTTGAGGCCAAAGATAAAGATCATAATCAATATACATTGCTCTTGCTTTAGTATAATATTTGAAAGAGATTAATATCTCAATAGTTATATCTCAAAAAGATTATATCTGATAAATTTCAAAATTGAGATTTATTATTCTTGGATGAAAACATGTATCATTGCATCAAAGCAAAAAAAAAAAACTTTTCAGAAGAACAATCATCTCAATGCTTAGAAGTGTCAAATGGGTCAAGTAGCCCATACATGGCACGAAGCACAGCCCGATTGAGTTGTGTCTGGTCCGAGACAGCACAGTACATAACCATATATGAACTTGGGTTGTGCTAACCCAATACACGACTCATTCCATGTTGAGCCAAAGGCAATCGCGCCTCATGGATAACCCATTGGCATGGTCCACAAGCACGATGAGCATGACCCAAGATCAAAACAGGTAAATGATAGCAAAACCAGCTTGATCAAGTTTTATTTTTATTTTGTATCTCTATGGTGACCACTCATCAATGTGTGGTGGTGAAGATTGTGACAGGTAGACAGCGCACATAGTAGTGCTACCCACAAAACCAACATGATCCAGCATAACCCGAGATAACCTAGAATTATGCATGAGTTTGCACATAATCATAGCGATTGTGCCGTACCAAGAAGAGCAAACTATCAGTCATGTCCTACCATGCACGACATTACTAGGCCACCCAGAATAACAGAATAGTGCTTTAATAGTACTATTCTCATATAAAAACCTTTAACTTTACTTTTTTATAAAATCCAATGGATATGTATTTATGTAATCACAAATTAACAAAATATATATATTTTTAATGGATCATTATTACTTATTGAGTCTAGATGATAAATAAAAAAATTCTAGTTATAACTATATAACAATTCAAATAGATAAATTTTACAAAATATACTATTAAAGTTCACATATAATTTTTTAGTCAAGAAAAACTTAACTATTTGGTTGAGGACCCTCCTAGTGATGAGACAATAATATCTTATTCTTATTGTTTAGCAATTATTGACTAAACACTAACTATTATATTCAAACCTAACGAAACAAGAATACTCCCAATGTTTACATCTTACATAGCATTAAAGTTATTATAGAAACTTAACATATCATTTTATTTGCATTCACAACAATAATAATATGTGATATTTTATCCGAGTTAATTGGATTAAGATTCGAATTGTGAATCGAAATAAGAACTTAACTATCTATGGTTGGTATGTTTGTCTATTTGTATGTGTGTCTATCTTTCTATGTGTTATTTGTTTGTTTGTCTTTCTTTTTGCATACCTACCTAATTATCTACCTGCCTTTCTACTAGCGTGTCTGTCTATCTATCAAAAATTTACATCTTTCTATTTTACTATATATTTGTCTATCTATTTATCTGTCTATCTATCTATCTGTCTATCTATGTATCTATCTATTTATCTATATGTTTGTCTGTCTATTTGTCAATCTACTTGTTGATTTATCTATCTATTTATCTATATATATATATATATATATATATATATATATATATATATGTGTGTGTGTGTGTGTGTGTGTGTGTGTGTGTGTGTGTGTATCTATCTATCTATCTATCAATATATCTATATTTATATATATCATTCTATCTAGCTTTCTATTATGTACTTTTTTATGTATCTATCTATCTATCTATTTGTCTATTTAACTACCTAACTATATGATAATATATCTATCTATCTATATATTTATATATCTATCTGTATTTCAATCTTTCTATCTATTTTTCTATCTATCTATCTATCTATCAGTCTATCTGTTTGCCTATCTTTCTATCTATCTATTTTTCTATCTATTTGTCTATCTATCAATATATCTATATATCTATCTGTATTTCTATCTTTCTATCTATCTATCAATATGTATATCTATATATCTCTCTATCTTTATATCTTTTTATAACTCTATTTCTTTCTATCTATCTATCTATATATCTATCTATGTATCGATATGTTTGTCTATATGTATATATGTCTATCTTTCTGTCTATCTATATATCTACCTTTCTATCTCTCTATCTATCTATATATTAGTCTAATATTTTTTTTATATATCTATTTATCTATATGTCTATTCTTTTGTTATCTATTTATCTACATATTCATCTCTAAATATATCTATGTATCTATCTATCTATAATTATGTCTATCAATATATCTATCAATATGCCTATTAATCTGTCTATCAATATGTATATTAATCTATTTATCAATTTGTCTATCATTCTATTTATCAAATTGTATATATATATATATCAATCTTTCTGTCTATATATCTATATGTCTATCTATCTATCTACATGTCTAGATATTTTTCTATATATCTATCTATCTATCTCTCTATCTATATATTTATCTATCTAACTTTCAATTTGTCTATATATCTTCTATCAATCTCTCTATCAAACTATCTATCTATCTATATAAATATCTATCTGTCTGTTTGTCTTTATGTGTATCTGTAAATAGATATATATATATATATATATATATATATATATATATCTATTTATTTTTCTATATGCCAGTCTATTTTTGTGTATGTATATTTGTCTATCATTCTATGTGTCTATTTGTTTGTTTGTGCGTCTATATATCCACCAAATTGCTAGATTGTGTGCCTGCCTGACTACTTGCCTATTTATCTATTTATCTATCTATTTATCTAATTATCTTTTTGTCTATATGTCTGTCTATCTTTCTATTTGTTTATCTATCTATCTATCTATTAGTATATCTATCTATCTATATATATGTCTATCTACTTATCTATCTATCTAATTTTCTATCTATCTAAAAACTTATCTATCTTTCTATCTTTATATCAATCTATATGTATATCTTTTTATCTCTCTATATGTATATCAATCTGTCTATCTATCTATGTATCTATAAATCTATCTATCAGTATATCTATATGTCTATTTATATATCTATATATTTATCAATCAATCAATCTATCTATCTATATATATATCTATCTATATATCTTTCCATCTATCCATCTAATAATATATTGTCTATCAATCTATCTATCAATGCATCTATAAATCTGTCTATAAACTATCTGTCAATCTATGTAAAAATCTATTTATCATTCTTTCTATAAATTTATCTATCTTTTGATCGATCTCTCTATCTATTTATCTTTATATTTGTCTATCTATCTATTTATATATCTATCAATATATCTATCTGTCTGTCTGTCTGTATATTTGCCTATCTAACTATCTATCTATCTATCTTTCTTTCTATCTAACTTTCTATCTATCTATTGATCTATCCATTAAACTTTCTATCTATTTATCTATCTGTATGTATGTATGTATGGATGTCTACATGTCTATAAATTAGTTTGTCTAGTATCTATATATCTTGCCTGACTACTTTCATGCCTGCCTGTCTGTCTGAATATTTATCTGTTTGACTATCTATTTGTCTATCTATCTATCTATATTTTGTCTATCTATCTATTTATATATCTATCAATATATCTATCTGTCTGTCTGTCTGTATATTTGCCTATCTAACTATCTATCTATCTATCTTTCTTACTATCTAACTTTCTATCTATCTATTGATCTATCCATTAAACTTTCTATCTATTTATCTATCTGTATGTATGTATGTATGGATGTCTACATGTCTATAAATTAGTTTGTCTAGTATCTATATATCTTGCCTGACTACTTTCATGCCTGCCTGTCTGTCTGAATATTTATCTGTTTGACTATCTATTTGTCTATCTATCTATCTATATTTTGTCTATCTATCTGTCTTTCTATCTACTTGTCTAAGTTTCTACATATCAATTTGTCTATCTATATTTTTATTTATCTGTTTATCTATCTGTATCTCAATATATCTATATATCTGTTTATCTATTTTTCTATCTATCAATCAATCAATTAATCAATCTATTTGTCTATCAATTATTTTATCAATCAATCAATCAATCTATCTATCTATCTATCTATCTATCTATTTATCATTATATGATTTTATCTTTCTATCATTCTTTCTAACTATCTGTCTTTCTATCTACCAATCAATCAATCTATCTATTTATCTAAATATCTATATGTCTATTTATCAATTAATCTATTTATCTAACTATTTGTCTATGTATCTATATATTTGTTCATCTATTTGTCTATATATCTATATGTCTATCTATTTATCTATCATTTTTTCTATCTTTCTATCTGTCTATATATTTGTCTATATATCTATCTATCTATTTGTCTATCTATCTATTTATATATTTGTCTATCAATATATATATATATCAATCTATCTATCTTTCTATCTGTATATATTTTTAAATATCTATTTGTCTATCAATTTTAATATTTCTAGTTCTATCAATCTATGTATAAATATATCAATCAATCTATCTATCTATCTATCTATCTATAAAATAATCAATCTACCGATCAATCATTCTATCTTTCTATCTATAGTTTTTTCTATTTATCTGTTTTACTATCTATCTATCTGTCTATCTATCTATCTGTCTTTCAATCTCTCTATCTTTTGGCTTGTTTATTTTTCTGTCAGTTTATTTGTCTATCTATCTCTGTATCTATCTATCTATCTTTCTATCTATTTTTTTTGTTTATCTATCTATGTATATATTTGTCTATCTATCTATGTTTATATTGGTTTATATAATTCTTATCTAATTGTCTATATATCTATTATTCTATCTGGCTATATTTTTATCTATCTAACAATCTATATATCTATCTTTCAATCTATCTATTTGTCAATCTATAAGTCTATCTAACTATTGAGCATCTATCTTGCTATATATCTATCTCAATATCTATTAGTTTATCTATCTAATTATCATTTAATCTATGTATTTATTTATATGGCAATCAATCTATCTTTTATCTGCATATCTATTTATCTATCTATCAAGTTATCTTTCTAACTATTTGTCTATCTATATGTCTATCTATCTATCTATAAATTTATTTTTCAATCTATATGTTTAATAATCTTTTGATCAATCTGTCTAAAAAACTAACTATCAATCTATTAATTTTTCTTTCTATCAGCCTATCAATCGATCTATCTGTCTGTCTATAAATTTGTCTATCAGTTTTTTAATCAATTAGTTTATCAATGTATCTATCAATCTATATAATAATCTATCTATAAATCTATAATACAATCAATCTATCAATCTTTCTATCAATTTATCTATTAATTTGTTTATCTATCTGCCTATCTATAAATCTATCAATCTATCTCTTAGTCTATATGTTTATCTATATCTTTATTTAATTTTATATCTATGTATCTATGTATCTATCTATCTGTCTGTCTATCAATCTAACTATCTATCTAGCTATTTATCTATTAATATATCTATCTATCAATGTGTTTATCAATCAATACATGTATATATCTATCAAAATGTATATCTATCTATGTATGTAACTGTCTATCTATCTATCTATCAATTTATCTATTTGTCTGTCTATCTCGAAATCTACCTATCTATCTATTCAATTGTCTATCTGTCTATCTATCAATATATCTATATGTCTTTGCATCTATATATTTATTTGACAATGTATATGTCTATCAACCAATCAAATATATCTATCTATCTATTTGTCTATCTTTCTATTTTTCTATCGTCCTCTCAATCATTATATCAATCTAACTATCAGTCAATAAATCTATCTATAAAAATGTTTATAAATATTTATATCAATCTGCCTATTATCTATTTATTTATTTATCTATCTATATATTTATTAAAATCTATTTAACAATCTATTTATTTATCTATCTATGTATATGACTTTCTATTTGTCTATTGATTTGTCTAACTATCGATATATCTATGAATCTTTCAATCAATCTATCTATCTATAAATTAAGTTATCTATCTATCAATCTATATATCAATCTATCTATTAATTTGTCTATCTATCTATTTATTTATCTAACTGTCTATCTATCAATCCATATATCTATCTATCTTTCTGTCTATCTCTCTGTCTATCAATCTGTCTATTAATATGACTATCCATCTGTATATATATATATATCAGTCTATCTATCAATATATTAATATGTCTATCTATTTGTGTCTATTTATGTGTTTATCTATCTATCTATCTATCTATCTATGTATTTGCCTATCTATATATTTTTTATCTATCCATCTATCTTTCTGCCTATCTATCTGTATATCTATTTGTCTATCTATCTCTCTATCTATCAATATATCCAAATGTCTATGTATATGTCTATTTTTTCCATATGTATCTATCAATCAATCAATCTATCTATCTTTTTATCTTTCTATCTCTATATCTTTATATCTTTATATCTTTATATCTATCAATTAATCAATCTAACTATCACTCTATACATTTTTGTATCAATCTTTCTATAAATTAACCATCTATCTGTCTATTTATCTATGTATCTAACTATCTATGGATCTATTTACCAATCTATTTATTTATCTATCTATGTAATTATGTTTTAATCTGTCAATCGAATTGTCTAACCATCAATATATCAATATGTCTATCTATTTGTATATTTATCTGTCTATCTTTTTATCTAACTAATTGTCTAATTATAAATATATCTATTTACCTATTTGTCTATCTATCTGTCAATCTATATGTCTATCTATCTATCTTTATTTGTCTATCTATATTTCAATCTATCTGTCTATATATCTATTTATCTATTTGTCTATCTATTTGTCTTTCAATCAATATATCTATCTCTCTATATATTTTTCTATCTACCTGTTTATCTATCTGTCTATGGTTTTTTGGATCTCTCTATCTATAATTCTATTTGTATATATATTTATATATCTATTTATCCATCCATTTGTCTATCTATTTTTCTATATTTATGATTATCGATCTATCTTTCTATCTGTCTATCTATAACTCTCGATATCTCTCTATCTATATATTTGTCTATCTATCTATCTATCTATATGTCCATCTATATGTCTATCTATCTGTCTATCTATTTATCTATCGATCTATCTCTTTATATATCTATCATTCAATTTCTCAATCTGTCTATCAATCTATTTATAAATCTATCTATCTATTTATATATCCATCTATGTATCTTTCCGTCGATCTATCTGCCTCTCAATCAATCAATCAATCAATCTATCTGTATATATATTTTTCTAACTATCTATCTATATATCTATACTACTTTTTATTTGTCTATATATCTATCTGTTTATATATGTGTCTATATATTTTTTAGTCTTTCTATATATCTATCTGTCTATCTTTTTATAGATATGTCTATCTATCTATCTATCTATCTATTTAACTTTCTATCTATCTATCTATCAATATGTTTATATATCTATCAATCAATCTATCTGTCTATCTATATATCTATATATCAATCTATATATCTATTTGTCTATCTTTCTATCTATGTATCTATTTGTCTGTCTATGTGTCCATATATCTTTCTATCTATCTATCTATCTATCTATCTCTGTATATGTCTGTCAATATGTCTATCTATCTAACATTCTATCTATTTGTTTGTCAATCAATCAATCAATCTATCTATCTTTCTATTTGTCTATCTATATGTCATTTTATCTGTCTATTTATCTCTCTATTTATTTTTTTGAAATATCTATGTATCTATTAGTCTTCTAACTATCAATATATATACGTAAATTTTTCTATCTATTTATTTGTCAATATGTCTGTCAAATAATCATTCTATTTGTCTATTTAATAATCTTACTATCTATCTATCTATCCGTATAATTATCTATCTATCTATCCATTTTCTATCTATCTATCTATCAATCTCTCAATCAATCTAAATGATCATTCTATCTATATATCTCTCTATCTATTTGTTTATTTATTTGTCTATCTATCTATCTATATATTTATTTATCAATCTGTCAATCTATTTATCTATCTATAATCATTATATATATCTATTTAATTATCTATCTATCTATATGTCTAACTATATATATATATATCTATCTATCTATCTAATTCTTTATATATTTATCTATCTATCTATTTGTCTGTCTATCGATCTATCTATTATTTATCTAAATATTTATCATTTGTCTAACTTTATATCTACCTATCTATCTGCTCATCTATTTTTCTACCAATATTTCTATCTATCGATCTATCTTTCTATCTTTCTTTATGTCTAAATTTTTATCTCAAACTATCTATCTATATGACTATCTATCTGTCATTGTATCTGTCTATCTATCTATTAATCTATGTATCTATTTGTCTATCTATCAATCAATCTATTTCTCTATCTATCTATCTATCTATGTATCTATTTGTTTATCTATCTATCTATCTTTATGTCAATCAATCAAACAATCTATCTAATTATCAATCTGGCTATCAATCTCTCTATCAATCTATTTGTGTATCTATATATATCTTTCTATCTTTGTGTTTGTCTACTCATCAATCAATCTATCTGACTATCAGTCTATCTTTATATATATCAGTGTTTCTTTCTTTCTATCTGTCTATCTAACTATAAATTTTTCTATATATCTATCTATCTACAAATCTTTCTTTTTGTATATCATTTTGACTATCTATATATCTGTCTATCTATGTTTATGTTTATAAATCTATTATCAATTTATCATTTTATCAATCTATATGTGAATCTATTTGTATATTTTTATGTATATCTATATGTCTATTTATTAATCTATCATGTGTCTATCTATATTTCTATTTATCAATCTATAAGTTTGTTTATCTTTCCGTCTATCGTTCTGTTTATCTGTCTATTTTCTATTTGTCTATCTATATGTCTATCGACATTTCTATGTTTATGTCAATATATCAATCTATCTATCTAACAATCTATATGTTTATCAATTTGTCTATCTATATGTCAATCTAACATTCAATCTATCTATATATCTATATTTCTATCTAATAAATCCATCTATCTATCTATCTATCTATCTATCTATCAGTCTATCTATCTATCTTTCATCCATCTATTTATCTATATTTTTATCTATATATTTGTCAATCTATTTGTCAATTTATCTATCTATGTGTGTCTATCTTTCTATCTATATATCTATTTCTCCATCTGTCAATTAATCTATCTATCTATCTATGTTTCTATCTATGTATCTGTCTTTTTATCTGTTTAATAATCTATCAATCTATCAATCTTTATATCTATCTATCTGTCTGTCTGTTTGTTTGTGTGATTGTATATATATATATATATATATGTCTATCCATCTTTTTGTATATCTATCTGTGTAGCTGTATATTTATCTATTTGTCTATCTATTTATTTATATATATGTCAATCAATCAATCTATTTGTTTATCTATATGTCTATCTATATGTCTAACTATCTGTCTATCTATATGTCTAACTATCTATCTATCTTTTTATCTATCTATCTATCTATCTATCTATCTGTCTGTCTGGCTATCTATATGTCAATCAATTGATATATCTATTTGTCTATGTATATGTAAATCTATAAATAAATCTATCTATCTATATATCTATCTAATATATATCTATTTGTCTATCAATTTGACTTTCTATTTATCTATTTATCTTTAAATCTTTCTATCTATCAATCTATGTATCTATATATGTATGCATGTATCTATCTGTCTAATAATCTCTCAATCTATAAATCATTATATTTGTATCTATCTATCTATCGATCTATAATTGAACTATTTGTCTATCAATCTATCTATCATTTTATCTATCAATCTTTCTACCAATTCATCTATCAATCTTTATATCAATCAATCAATCAATCTATTTATCTTTATATCTAAAAATATATTTATCAATCTGTCTATTTATCTATCTATCAATCTTTTTTAATTTATATATTTCTATATGTGTGTCAATCTATCTATCTATTTATCTATATATCTATCTGTAAATCTGTCTGTCTACCTATCTTTATATCTATCTATCTATAAGTCTATCTATCTATCTATTTATCTCTCTATCTATTTGTCTATCTATTTGTTTATAGATCTATCAATCTATATGTCTATCTATCTGTCTATTTAGCTCTCTGTCTATCTGTCTATCTATCTTTTTATCTATTTGTCTATCTATTTGTCTTCCTATATGTATATCTATATGTTTATCTATCTGTCTATCTTTCTATCTATATTTTTTGTTATCTATTTATATATCTAAGTGTCTATCTATCTATATATCAGTAAGTCTATCCATGTGTCTATCTATCTATCTATCTATCTATCTCTCTATCTATATATCTGTCTATCTCTCTCACTCACTCTATCTATCTATTTATCTATATGTCTATCTTTTAATCAATCAATATATCCATCAGTCTATCTATATATCTATCTATCAATCAATCAATCTATCTATCTATTTGTTAATGTATTATCTATCATTATATCATATATCTATCTTTTTATCTAACTATTTGTAAATCTATCTATTAAATAATCTTTCTATCTATCATCTATCTATCTAGTAATCTGATTATCTATTTATTTATTTATTTGTCTTAATATATGTTTTTATATATCTATCTATCTTTTTATCTATCTATATATTTGTCTATCTATATATCTCTCTAAATGTCTATCTACCTGCCTATCTATCTATCTATCAATTTGTATATCAATCTATCAATCAACCAATCTATCTATCAAACTATCTCTGAATATATCTATCAATTTATCGATTATATGTCTCTCTATCTATCTATCTATTTGCCTATAATTATATATATCTAGCTGTCTATATTTTTATTTATCAATATATCAATCTATCTATCAATTTATTTATCTATTCATATATCTATTTAACTATTCGTCTATCTATATGTCTATCTATCTATATATCTTTATATCTATATAAATGTCTATGTAATTGTAATTTATCTATCAATCTATCTATTTATCTATCTATCTATCTAACTGTCTTTCTATTTATATTTCTATCTATTTATCTATCTGTCTATTTATCTATTTTTGTATCAATCTATGTATCTATCAGTCTATCTATTGGTTTATGTATCTACCTATTTATCTATTTATCTAACTATCTATGTGTTTATCTTTCTTTATAACTATATGTCTATCCATCTATCTCTCTATTTATCTATATATCTTTCTATCAATCATTCAATCAATCTGTCAATCTAATTGTTTGTCTATCTAAGTATTTTTCTTTCTTTTTATCTATCTATCTATCTATCTACTATTTATCTTTATGTTAATCTATCTATCTATCCATCTATCTATATATTTGACTATTTTCCATCTATCTATCTGTCTATCTATCTCTCTACTTTTTTGTTTATCTATCTATTTATCTATTTCTCTATCTATATTTTTATCTATCTATTTTTCCATCTATCTATCCAATTGTATTTCATTATATTTGTCTATCTATGTATCTATATGTCTATCTATTCATCAATCTATTTGTCTATCTATCTTTCTATCTATTTACCTATCTCTCTATTTATCTATTTGTCTATCTATAGGTCTATCTATCTATCAATTTGTCCATATCTCTTTATCTATCTATCTATCTATTTGTCTATCTATTTTTTGTCTATCTATCTGTCTATTTATGTGTTTCTATCTATCGATTTATAAGTCTATCTAACAATCAATCTATTTGTCGATCTATATTCTTATTTATTTGCCCATCTATCTATCTATCTACCTATCTTTATATATATATATATATGTGTATGTGTGTGTCTATTTATCCATCGCTATCAATCTATTTGTGTCTAAATTTTTATTTATCTATCTGTCTATCTATTTATCTATTTATCTATCTGTGTGTCTGTTTGTCTATCTATGTATCTATCTTTCTATTTGTGTATCTATCTATCTATCTATTTCTCTATCTATATGTCTATTTATCTATCTATTTGTCAGTTTATCGATCGATCTATCCATCCATCTATCTATTTATCTATAAATTTATCAATCTTTCTATCAATCCATGCATCTATCTATCTAAATAACTATCTATCTCTCTTTATATAAATCTAATTATCAATCTATCTATTTATTTGTCTTTCTTTTTTTTATATCTTTATAACAGTCTATCTATCTATCTGTGTGTTTATCTATATATATGCCTCTATGTCCATCTGTTTGTCTTGCTGTTTATCTATTTCTTTATCTTTCTATCTATCTAATTATCTATTTACCTATTTATTTATCTATCTATCTATCTATCTATTATTCTTTCTATATATCATTCTATATTTCTATCTATTTATCTATCTATCTGTCTGTCTGTCTGTCTTTCTATTTGTCTGTTTATCATTTTGCTTATCTTTATGTGTATCAATATGTTTTTCTATCTATCTAAATATCTATATATCTATCTATATATGTGTCAATCAATCTATATATATATATATATATATATATATATATATATATATCTGTCTATCTATCTGTCTATCTATTTATCTATCTATATATTTGTCTATCTATTTATCTCTTTGTCTATCTATCTTTCTATTTTTCTATCTATCTGTCTGTCTATCTATATATCTTTCTATATTTATAGTTATCTATATATTTATCTATCTATAGATCTATATGTCTATCATTCTATCTTTTTATCTATCTCTCTATCTATCTGTCTTTTTATCTGTCTATCTATCTATCTATTTATCTATCTGTCTGTATATATATATATATATATATATATATCTTTCTTTCTTTCTTACTAATTATTTGTATATATTTCAATCTATATGCCTATCTATATATTTCTATCTATCTATCTATCTACCTATCTATTTGTCTATCTATTTCTCTATCTATCTATCTATCTATCTATCTATCGGCCTGTCTTTCTATTTATCTATGTATGTATCTATATTTCTATTTATATATTTGTTTAATTTTTGTCTAATAATATATCGATCTATCTCTCTATTTATCTATCTATCTATTTTTCTATAAATTAATTAATCTATTAGTCTATCAATCTGCTTATCAATTTGTCTATCAATCTATCTATCAATCTGTTTATCAATCTTTCTATTAATTCAACTATTTATCGATCTATGTATCTGTGTATCTATCTATTTTTCTTTCTATCTTTTTATCTGTTTGTCTAATTAAGTGTATGTTTGTCCATATATCTATCAATCTGTCTGTATATTAGTCTTTTTTTTCTATCTATTTGCCATTCTGTCTATCTATCTATTTATATATCTACCTACCTATCTATTTATTTATCTATGTATCTATATTTCTATCTATCTGTCTGTCTATGTATCTCACTATCTATCTTTCTATTTATCTATATATATATATATATATATATATATATTTGTGTGTGTGTGTGTGTTTCTATTTATTTATCTATCTATTTGTCTATCTTTCTGTCTTTTTATCTATCTATTTGTCTATTTATTTTATATATATGTATCTATCTATCTATCTGTCTGTCTGTCTATTTAATTGTCTATCTATCTAACTATCTATATGTCTATCTATTTTTCTATCTATCTCTCTATCTATATCTATCTATCTTTTTGTCTATTTATTTGACTATCTATCTGTCTATCTATTTGTCTTTCGTCTTTATATTTGACTTTCTATTTATTAATCTATCTATATATCTATCTCTTTATCTATCTATTTATTTATCTATATGTCTTTATATCTATCAATCTAATTGTCTATCTATCTATCTATATATCTATAAAGCTTTCTGCCTATCTATATGTCTATCTATCTATGTATCGATTTGTCTTTCGGTCTATCTATCTAATTATCTTTGTTTCTATTTATCTTACTATCTAATCTGTCTAAATATCTATATATCTTTATCTTTATCTATCTAGTCTATCTATTTATCTATCTATATGTCTATCTATCTATCGATTTATCTTTCAAATAACCTATCGATCTCTTTTTCTCTCTATTTGTTTATCTTTCTATCTCTCTATCTTTCTATCTATCAATCTCTCTATCTATATGACTATCAATCTATCTATCAATTTGTCTATCAATATCTTTATCAATCTGTCTATCAATTTGTTAATCAATTTGTCTATCAATCATTATATTAATCCGTCTATCTATTTGTGTTTCTATCTATCTATTAGTCTATCTTTTTGTAGTCTATCTTTCTATTAATATATTAGTCTATTAATCATTATATTGTTTCTATCAATATTTTTTTTCTTATATGGTTATTATTTTTTTTCCATACAATTAACGAAACTTTAATTAAATGAATTAAAAATTTTTTTTATGGATTTGATCATTTAAACTTTGGTTGTTGACTTTGTTTTTGTAATAAAAGAAGTAAATTTATGATAATTTTTGTGTAATGTATTATAACAGTTAGTAGTTATTTTTTTTTGTGAAACAATTATTTATAAAATAATAATTATATAATATAATAAATATGAAAATAATAACAATAAAACAAATATAAATAAATATAAAAGTATTACTAAAAAATAAAATCTTTATTACAAAATGTAAAATTTTTTTATAGACCATATTATTTCTATTTACAAAATATAAATGGAAATAATTATACAACATGCCATAGACCATTTTTATATTTTTAATATAGCTTTGATATCATTACTTTTTCCAATACAAAGCCCTCTTTATTTTAGATCCACAACTTCAGAATTTTGAGCTTCCCTAAATCACTTTATTTTATTTTTTTGTGAAATCTTCTGAGTAACTTTAAACTAAACTTTAAATATTATTCTCTTCAGCTTTTTTAGATAGTAGCCTAAATTTCCCAAGCCGTTCCAATCCAATGTAATTGCTACATATAACTGCCAACCATCATCACCCCACCACCATCCATCACCATCACCTTCAATCACCTCCATCAGCATTACCACCCTCATTTTCTTCTATTTTGCTCAGAAAAGTCTCGTGTATTGCTTGCAAAAACTCCAGTGCTACCTAAAATCATAGCAGCAATTTGGGTTGTTACCAGAATCGTTGATGTCTAACTCTGACTTGGTTGATGATTTTATTTTGCTGGTTTATTGTTCTTCTTTTTAAATCTTCTGCATAAGTATTAAGGCAAGGAACATTACCAAACTGATTTTTCTCTCCCTCATGTAGCTTAATTAATTCTTGAGAGGAAGGGCCTTCATGGATAGAACCCTCAATTGAAATTAGCATTGATACATTGTGACTAGTTTATGTGTTTAGCTTTTAACAATTAGTTGTATGCATGAAAGTATTTCATTTTAAGTTGTTACTACATGGACTAAAAATTAAACTACACCATTATATCAATGGCAAATTTATTTTTATTAATATGACATGTTGAAATCAGGTTAATATATATGTATGATTACAAAATGAAGTTATATTATATATCTTGAATTCAAAATTAGGTTATAAGTTGTTAAAGGTTCAACAATACAAAGTTTAATGATTTGTTCTTCTAAAGCTTATTAGATTATATATATTTTTAATCAGGTTATTGTTTGTTTTACATATATGTTATATTATAATTATTTTATAAGGTTGCAAGCAAAAATTTTCTTCCATTTATTTTTATATGGAGCTAAAAAATTTTATTGTTGGATTCTTGAAGTACTGTAGGCATAAAGATAGGACTTCATATAGACAATAGAGAAAATAAGACCAAATCGATAGTGGATTGATTATCGGATGAAAGATGGTGCATATACTATGGAGTTCGAAAAGGACATCGAGGGATTCATTAATTTTTCACTGAGGCACCTAGAATTGATGGACCAGAGTAGGATTCAAGATCCATGCGATCATCATAAGTGTCAGATTTTAATTTTAAAGAGGTGAATACTATGAGATATCATCTAGCACAGTATAGATTTGTTCGTGAATATTATAATTGGTATCTACATGGTAAGCCTATCGAGTAAGATACTGGGGAATTCGATGTCAATTACAAAGAAGTCATAGACTTAGGATTTGTCAATCCTCAACCATACAATGCTTTTGATACAATGCTTTTGATACAATGCTAATTGATGTTGCTACCCTTGCTTTAATCCTAATGTTATTGAAGAGGACCCGAACCCAACAGCTACAAAATTATATGAAATGCTGAATGCAACTGATTAAGAGATCTGGCCTGGCAATAGATATCATTCAAAGTTATCTGCTATTGTGATTGAACATTAAATCTAAACACTATTTATCTAAACGTGCTTATGATGATATTTTTCAATAGATATCCAAGTTACTACCACCAGACAATGTGATGATTGATAGCTTCTACAGCACCAAAAAATTAGTTCAGGGTTTGGGTCTACCAGTAGAAAAGATTCATTATTGCATTAATGGTTGCATGATATACAGAGGTGAAGATGGTGAACTTGCAAGTTGCACGTTTTGTCGCCATTCCCATTTCAGTCGACCAATGCATGGATCTCATAAGCAGAAAACAAATGTTCCTTATAAAAAAATGTACTACTTTCCCTTGGCTCCTCGATTATAGAGATTGTTTGCATCTAATGCCACAGCTAAAGAAATGAGGTTGATTGCTGAGCATGAGTCTGAAGATGGGGTTATGCATCATTGTTCGGACTCTGAAGCTTAGAAATATTTCAATTAAACTCATCCTGATTTTGCAGCTGTAAGTCAAAATATTCGACTAGGTTATTCCACTGATGGCTTTAATCCATTTGGTCAATCCGGACAATAATATTTTTCATGGCTGGTTATATTGAAGCCATACAATTTTCGCTATTGGATGTGCATTAAAGATTAATATATGCTTTTATATATAATTGTGCCAGGGCCAAAGAATCCATAGGGAAAGTTGGATGTTTTCTTACAACCTTTAATTGCAGAGTTGAAAACATTATGGGAGGTGGGGGTATGTACATATGACATTTCAAAGAAGCATAATTTTTAAATGAAGGCTGCTCTAATGTGGAAAATTAGTGATTTTCCCGTATACTCAATGTTGTTGAGATGGAGTAATATTGGGAAGCTTGCTTGTCCTCATTGCATGGAAGATTAATATGCATTTACATTGAGCAAAGGGGGCAAGACATCATGGTTTGACAATCATGATAAGTTCTTACCAAGACATCATCAATTTCGAAGGAATAGAAATTCTTTTTTGAAGGGTAAAATAGTTGGAAAAGTTGCACCACATGTCTGATCAGGAGAGGAAATATTAGTGCAAATTGAGCAATTAGGGTTGAAGAAAGTGATAGAAACTGATGTTGAGTCCCCGAATGCTTGTATTTTCAAGAGTTACGAATGTGGATGGAAGAAAAGAAGCATTTTTTGGAATTTACCTTATTGGAGTACAAACCTTATTCGACATAATCGAGATGTCATGCATATTGAAAAAAATATCATTGATAATGTCTTCAATACTGTTATGAATGTTGAAAAAAAAACAAAAGACAATGCAAAGTCTAGGGATGGAATAAAAGAGTTTTGTCGACGAGTAGAGTTGTACCAAAATGAGAGCACAGGTAAATGTCCAAAAGCAACTTATACTTTGGATAAGTTAGGGAAAAAAATTCTGTGAATGGTTGAAAGAACTTTGATTTCTTGATGGGTATGCCTCGAACATGGCAAGATGTGTTGATATGAATAAGCTCAAATTATTTAGCATGAAAAACCATGATTACCACGTGTTTATGCAAAGGCTAATTCCAATAGCATTTTGTGAACTATTGCCAAAGAATGTGTGGTCATCTTTGACAGAGATGAGTAACTTTTTTTAAAGACCTTACATCTATAATAATAATAATAGTGGAAGACATGAGGCGACTTGAAGATGAAATTCCTATTATTATCTGTAGGCTTGAGCGTATATTACCTCCAAGTTTTTTTGATTGTATGGAGCATCTCCCCATTCATTTGACATATGAAACAAGGATAGCAGGTCATGTTCAATACCAATGAATGTACCCATTTGAGAGGTTAGCACAAAAAATACTCATATGAATTTGATGTGTCAATCTAATTTAAAATGACATAATATTTTATGTAGCTTGAAAAAGATTATCTTTAGGTACATTCGAAGGTTGAAAAATAATGTGTGGAATAAAGAAAAAGTTGAAGGTTCTATATACAATGCATATTTGGTTGAGGAGACATCTTCATTTTGTGCTCATTATTTTGAGCCATATGTCAATACAAGATATCGAAGAGTGCCACGAAATCTAATTGTCATTGATAGAGATGAAACTCAAGAACATGAGGGGATGCTTTCCATATTTAAGCAACGGGGTAGAGCATTTGGCAATGAATAATTTCAATATCTTACTCCGAATGAATATCATGGATCTCGCACGTATATTCTATTGAATTGTGAAGAAGTAAAGCCCTATATTTAGTAAGTATTTAAAATTCATAAAGAAATGATTGAAAACTAATTTATATATGCAAAATTGTTTATGTATTTGTTGAAACTAATGGTCATTTGCTATAGACTATTTGTTGCTAGATTAAGAGAACATCAACCATATGTTGAAGAAGCCGTAGTTGATTCTAAACTTGATAAAGACTTTGTATCTTGGTTTGAGGTACATATGAGTAATAAAAATTCAACTCTATATATATATAAATATAAATATAAATATAAATATAAATATAAATATAAATATAAATATAAATAAATAAATAAATATATATATATATGTATTGTTGGATTTAGTTACCCATAATTATTATAACTTTCAATTTTTTTATGGGCTCATGATCCTATTTCAAATATCTCCAGCCAATTCATAAAGGACCTTTATGAGGTGTTAAGGTGATTCCTAGATATTATGTGAATGGATATAAGTTTCACACATTGGGACATTGATCAAATAAAGCAACCATGAATAGTGGAGTGTGCAAAAAGGGTTCTAATTTTAGTGCAATAGAATTGGACTTTTATGGTCAACTAATGAAGGTTTTACAGTTGGAATACCTTGCATTAATACGGAAGAGAGTCATATTATTCAATTGTCAGTGGTTTGATCTGAATAAAGTATAGGTACAAGAAGTTTCCATGAGTATAAGCTTGTAGATGTGAACCACACAAGAAGATTCAATAGATATGAACCATTTATTCTTGCAGAGCAAGAAATGCAGGTCTATTATGCATCTTATCCAAGTACAAGAAAAAACATGTGTAATTGGTGGGTTGTTTGCATGATAAAAGTTTGAGGGGTCATGGAAGTAGCTGAGACATCAAAAATTTTGCTATTAAATATAGGAGCATTTCAAAAGGATGTCATCAAAACCCATTATATTGATATTGTAGCAGAAAAAAGAACCTAAATCATTAGTTGATCACAATTATCCTTTTGTAGATATTGAGGATATAGAACTTCAAGAAAATGAGGAGGTGGAACTAGAAATAGAGTCAGATGAAGAATATGAAAAAATAGACGATGATGATGATGATAATGTGACAATATTGAAGATTAAAGTCTTTATATTATTGTGACCTTATGAATATATTTATAATATTGTTTTCAATTACTAGTATTTTTTTCTTTCATATGTATGTACCCACCGTAGGCATGTTCATTATAAATGTGTTATTTTGTAATTATGTTCATTGAAGGTAGAGAGATGGCCATTCAGCAAGGAGCTGAGTTAATCCTGGAGGTCGAGGGGCAACTGAACTATCTGCACCAGCCATCCTACCTACAAGCACTGCCCCGCCAGCTTTAGGTTTGACACCTACCTTCAATGTGGAGAACTTACCACAACCTACCTCACAGATGGATCTGGAATCTTCTACCACATCAACACTAGCTAGGTCATCAACCACATGTGGTATCACATAGAAAAAGAATATACAAATAGTTGATAGGGAGACCACATATGCTTAAACTATTTATTATGCCACTTATTGTTTTTTAGTTGGTTGCTATACAAGATAATTTATTTTCATATGAGATTTAACATTTAATATTCTTTTGTATTTTTTAAAATAGATTTCTTTCAAGTACTTCAATGGACATTACTAAGATTTTCAAGCATAGACTAGAAAAGGAGGGTACAACATGAAGGTTGGTGCCTGCCAATACTAAGGAGTTCTATTGTGACGAATTTAAGGTATTTCATATGTACTTGTTCACTTGTTACCATTGCACACTTGACAAGATTCTTTTAATGTATTTATGTAAACTAACTGTTGTTTTGTTGGGTTGTTGCATGTATATGATTCACCTTTCAAATGTGGTTAAAGTGTACGTGTTTGATGATGATGGAATTTTTGTTTTTGTTTTTTGCAGCCAAAGTTATGTTAGTATTGCTGTAACAATGAAACTTTTGTTTCATTAATTACAACTTTTTTTTATTCTTAAAGTCTTCCTTTTTATTCGGAATATCTTTGTTAGATTGGGTTCATTATGATAGTTTTTTTTTCCTTTTTAAAGAGATGTTTGGCCACAACGTTTATCTGTCATCATTCCTTTAGCTACCAAAACTTTTTCTAGAAACTTCTTGTTCTATATTTTGTGAGAAACTTGTTGCAACTGATAGGATTTCATTTTGGGTAGAGTATGATTTGTTCATGTTGGAAGTTGCTTTCTGTGGCTAGCTGGTGTGAAAATTTGTTATGTTTTTGGTTTGATCATGTATTTTAATGTATATGCTGAGGGCTAAGTTACTGGTGCTTTTTGTGGAACCTTATGTTCAAATAGTAGCAAGATATGTGATGTTACGGCTTCTTTGGTCCACAAAAAAAGTTCAAATTAGTAGGTAGATATCAGTAAAAAAAACTCAATTGCCATGTGTGTTTTGTATTATATTTATTAGATAAATTAGTAAGAAATTTTACATCAATGTGGATAATAATTTAGATTAGATTATTTTAAAAGGAGGGGTGCATATTATTTCTAGTCCAAATGGTAAAAAAGGGAAAAAATGGTGAGGACACTTGAGGGATAGATGTCTGATTCAATAAGTAAGCTGTCAATTAATGAGGTTAGTTATTGAACTCACCTTTATTGAACCAAATTAATTATGACAAAACAAATGTTATGGATATGAAAAACTAGAACATATTAATGTTTAGGAAAAATGTAGCTATAATAGTTGTATATAATGTTTTAGCACTGGGATACATATCAGCCTATGTATGATAGAAACTACCCTTCTATTCATCTATTCTAGCATTAAACCTGAAGAAGAAAAAAAATCTTGAAAAAAATATGTTGGTTGGAAAATATTTTGCCATATATAGGTCATGGAAGAAAGCATACACCTAAATATAAGAACAAAACATTGACTATATTTACATAAAATACATCTTTATCAATATATGTATGCATATAAATTGTTAATGAATTGGAATCATAGATAAAGAAAGCATCCTCTACTCTACTCTAACTCGACCTATGCATTTAATTATGGCTAATAACACTTTTGCTTGTTGCTCATAGAAAATAAATGCTACTTTTTGCTGGCTGAAAAAAATTACTGCTTGTTGCTGGCTGCAAAAAAAAATTGCTGCTTGTACTTTTTAACAAAAAAATATTGCTTTTTGACAATGGTATATGGGTCTTATTTAAATATGTGTGTATGTATGTGTCCATTAATTTATCATGGATAAATGGATGTTGATGGTGATGGACCCTTTGATCTTATTTGTATGTTGATATTGTAAATTGAATGTGACTTTTTTTAGGTTGCTCGGCTACCAGCCTTTATGTTTCTTCCCTCATCATTTTATGGGCATTGCAAATTGATTATTTATAATTGTTTTGGTTTTTGGTAGCTAAGCTTAAATTAATGTAGTGTAAGTTCAGTTCTGGATAACTAATAATCCATACACATTCTAAAATGTACGTGAATAGTCTTTAGTTTCATTTGATACAATATTAAGCAAGTAGCCAATAGGTGGTGTAGTATTCATTTGATAAAATATTGAGAAGCCAATATGTTGTCTAGGCAATAGAAAGATATAAAATGGTAAAATTTTTATAAACAAAAGCAAAAAGTGACACATATCTTGATAAGGTAACCTGAATGCTTTATGGAGCTGAACTTGTGTTATGCTTAATAAGATCGCATAACTGTTAGAAAAGAGATTCTATAGATGTTTGATATGATGGTGTAGTATCTAATTTGGATTAGCTCCCTTTTTCTTTATATTTTTCACATTGGTTGTAGTGGGGTATTAACATGAATAGAACATATTGCTTCCATTTATTATTCCACTTTCTCTTTGAAAGTTATGATGCATGATGATGTTATTGCTTTTAAAGTTAAAATATTTGATTATTTTTTGATCTATTGGTCTAAGATTAGAGAGAAAATTATTTTAGTAGCAATAGGAGTAACTACATCTTTATATTTTAATATTTTTAGCCCCTAGTAATTTGTTCGTGTGCTGCCTACAAAAGAAAAGATCGTTTAAGATCATTCTAACTTGTTAAAATTGTATTATTTCAAAATCACATTGTGCTACTAGTACTGTATGTTGTTATGCATTTTTATTTGTTGAAATATACATATATATTTTTTTCAGAAAGCATGTAACTAGGATGATTCAAATGATGCATTAGTCAAGAGAATATTGTATAGGGTGACAGAAAAGCGATATGGGGATTGGTTGTGCAAGATGCGAATCGAAGGGAAAAAGGAAGATAATATACCAGAATATATATGGGAACTAGAGCAACATTGTAATACTCCTAAATATGAAAAGAAATGTGAACAAGCAACTAAAAATTGTTGTACAGAAAAGGGAGGACTTGGCACTGGTCTTTCCACACATATAGGTGGCTCTAGATCCACAATTCAACATTGTAATGCTTTGGTAAGAATTTTATGAATATTTTTTTAAATAACATTTCCTCATCATCTCCATTTGTAATTTAGTGACAGATTTAGCAACGGATTTTCTCGAGCTAATAAAATCCGTATTATAGCGATGAATTTTTTCTAGCTTATAAAATCCAAAATTTAGCAACAGATTTAGCAATGCTATTGCCCTAACCAATATTTAATTATATAATTTTTTTTATTTATTATTATTTTTAATATTTTATTTAATTTTGTTTATTAAATGTATGTTATTGGCCTATAGATGAGCAATCCTTGAAACACACATTCTCCTAGTAAAATCATAAAAAATGATATTATAAATAATTAATTTAAAATATATAAAAATACAAAAAAAGATTATATTAATAAGGACTAAAATAACTATTTTATGATGTAATAGTTTTTTAAAAAATTATAAAAAAAAATTTTCTAAAATTTTTAATTAAGAAACTAAATAATTTAAATTATAGTAACATTAAATAATTAATTCAATTAGTATACATTTTTTTTCGAAATTTTAAAAATTAAATTAACATAGATTAAAATTTCTACTACTTTAAATGTAAATTAATTCATTGTAAGATAAAATAGAAAATATTTTCAAGAATATCGGAATTGACGAATAAACTAGTAATTATTATTATTATTATTATAAATATTTAAAAAATTTTATGATTATAGAAAACTTTAAAAAAAATAAATAATGCAAATTTTGAAAATCTTAAAATATAATAAAAACATAATTTTTTCAATTAAGTTAAAAAGAAAATAAAATAATAATTATAAATAAATACATAGATGTTTAATCCTACTAAAATTTATAAAAATTAAATAATTGAGTAATATTTTTACAATTAGCTTTTAACATTACGTTTTTATTAAAATAATAAATATTACTTTTTTAAATTATCTTCTCACTTTAAGTAATTTTTTGAATTTTAAAAATTATAAATGATATCAAATAATATGAAATTTTATGCGTTTAAAATTATTTCATATTATCTTCATTAAAATTAATATGAATTCTTAGAAATTTATAACCAAAAAATATACATTTTTATATAATTTTTAACATTAAGAGTATTTTATAACTTTTAGGCGAGTGATTAGAAGACAAATCATCTTTTTATTTATGTCTGATTATATGAAGATTGTTAATTTTGTTTTGATATTTTTATAAGGCAAAACATTTTTTTTATTATTTATATATTTATTGTTTAGTTAATATTATAATAAACAATTATAAGGTATTTTTTTTTCATTTGTACCTTGCTAAACGCACATTAAATTTGTTGAACAAATTCTGATAGTAAATCAAATTAATGAGTAATTTTGTATTATATATATTGTTTTTTAATGTTTTAAGAATTAAAAATATAAATATTTTTTTAAAATTTACATTCTCTCTCTTGACTTGACGTATCTCTAAAAGAACCAAATTCCTCCGCATTCTGAAATCTATCTATCGATGCCGATTCAACTAAAATTAATTCGAGGTTTAAGTTTTAATTTGGTATTGATTCGAGGTACATTTATTTTTCATTGATTATCTTGGATTGCTTAATTGAAGAGTAAGCATTTTATTCTATTTTTTTGTTTCCTAATTTCTTCTTTAATCATCATGGTATGCTTGAATTTCATATGTAAACTTATTCGTATACATGCTTCATGTATTTGTGATATAATGCAATGGCATTGTGTGGTTTTTTATGGTGACCGTATACAAAAACAATATATAAATAGCATATATACTTAGGTTTGCCGACTTGATATCTACAAAAATAATATACATCAATATGCATGTGTATTTTAGACATAACTAGTATACATATTTAGGTATGCCTACTTAATATTTACAAAAATAGTATACATCATTATGCATGTGTATCTTATACATAACTAGTATACATACTTAGGTATGCCGACTTAATATCTACAAAAATAGTATACATCAATATGCATGTGTATCTTATACATAACTAGTATACATACTTAGGTATGCAGACTTGATATCTACAAAAAAATTCAAAAATGTGTAATGATTGAATTCAAAAATAAAATAAAATAAAATAAATAAAATAAATAAAATAAATAAAATAAATAAAATAAATAAAATAAATAAAATAATAGTTTAGCATGTCAAATTAAATTAAACTAATTATACTCGATTGAACCATTTTGAACTATTCTACCAACTTCTAGAAAACTCAATAATATTCACACATGTAATTGAAAATAAATGAACAAAAGTTTCTCAATTCACTTTGAAATGTTCTCATGATATGTGTTGCTGTGTGCTAGGAACCCTAAATCACATTTATTTATAGGCAAGATTCCAAGTATTTTAATTTTTGATGCAACATTTAGTAAACCAACACATATCTTTTATATGTCAAGTCAATCCTTGGCAGGTATACACATCATTATATAACAAGCACACTTTCAAGCACTTGGTATTAATGCATGAGAACACATAGTAAGCACATAATCAATACTTATCACTCATGTAAGCCAAGACATGGAAATCATACATGCTAACACATGATATTCATGCAAGTAAGCATGTGATAAGCTTGTAAGTCAACATATGATATAAAAATAATTATTCTTATTAATTTTTTCAAGGACTTTATTGTAATTTTCCTACATGATTCATTTATATTCTTATGGTTGCACTTATCTTTAACAAAGATTATCATGGTGTGTGTGTGTGTGTGTGTGTGTGTGTGTGTGTGTGTAAAGATTTATATTTTCCATGTATCTAACATTTTGTTAATTAAATTTATCTCAAAATTATCTCAAACATAATAACTTCATATTTATGTTTCTGGAAATAAAACACTTATATTTCTAATAATTTCAATATTCCTTCAATATATGTCTCATAGTTTGTGATTCCTTGTGATCTTTCTTGTCTTAGTGATGAGTGGACTTGTTGAATCAAGTTTAGTAATATTAAAATAATGATTTCATACTGATATAATAAGATCAACATATAGTAATGTGTCATGGATACTCAAGCTAATATAGTATAAAATATATGAACCAAACTTTTTTGTAAATAATTACTATCAAGAATAATATTTTTAAAAACAAATTGCATGGTAATAATAATCCGAACATCTCTTCACTATAGAAGCAGTGGTAAATGGCCATTCAAAGTAACTTCCTGCTCATGTGGAAAATGGTGGAAATAAAGTATTTCTTCTCTGTCTCTCTCTCTCTAAACATCATTGCTGGTCATATATTAGTTATCTGTTGAAGTTGCATGACTATATATAAATATTTGTATAATTATATATAAATAATTGTATAACTTTATAACACTATATTAATTGAATATAACTATATTTGTAAGTATGTATACATATATGTAAATCTATATATTTATTTATAACTTTATATATTTATGTATAACTATTGTATTGAATATATCTATATATAACTATATGTTTAACAATATAAAAATATTTATAGTTATATATACTATATGTATATTAACATATAACTATAAATAATTGTATCTTATTATATGTATTACTATAAAAACTTTATACATAACTATATTTAAATATATAATTTACAACTTATATTTAATATACATTTGTATATATTAGTATTCAAAAATGTATTTTACTATATCTATACCTAAACATAACAATATGTATAGATATATAAAATTATATAAATAAATATATATACCTACATGTATAAATAAAGTTTAACTATATTTATACTTGTATTTACCCTCAAATTTAGTGGTAAATAGTCATGATTTGATAACCATCGTAAGTTTCTACCTATGAATCATCCATTTCAAAGAAATAGAACTACATTTCAAAAAAAATAAAATTGTGATGATAGTTGCACTAGCAGTTCGTTTAGGAGATGATATTATGACAGCGATTTAGAGTTTGGGTTTGAAGAATGTAACTAAATAGGAAGCAACTAGAAGTAATGGACCAAAAAGAAAATAATTTGGTTGGAGGAAACATAGTATATTTCGGAAATTCCTCTACTGGTAGTCCAATTTAAATTGTCATAACTTAGATGTAATGCATATTGTAAAAAATATTTTTGAAAATGTTTTCAACACTGTCCTTAATGTTGGCACAAAAACAAAAGACACTTTAAAATCAAGATAAGAGCTGAGTGATTACTGTCGGTGTCCTAAATTGAAACTAAATGAGGAAATAGGAAAATTTTCTAAAGCTTGCTACATACTTGATAAGAAGGCAAGACAGATATTGTGTGAATAGGTTTAAAATTTGAAATTCCCTGATGGATATGTGTCGAATATGGGTAGATGCATGGATATGAAGAATCTTAAGTTATTTAGAATGAAAAGTCATGACTATCATGTATTTATGCAGAGATTAATACCAATTGCATTCCATTAATTATTTCCACTAAGTGTTTGGAAGGACCTTACAGAACTTAGTTTGTTTTTCAAACAGCTAACTACAACCACAATCAAAATAGATGACATGGTGAGGCTGGAGAATGACATTCCACTTATTACTTGTAAGCTTGAATGGACGTTCCCACCGAGTTTTTTTGACTCGATGGAGGATTTGTCAGTCCATTTGGCATATGAAGCAAGGATTGCAGAGCCAATACAAGTCATATGGATGTATCTTTTTGAGAGGTAAATACATATAATTTGATGTGTTTTATTATTTAGTACTTTAAGTATTATTGTAATTTAATCTAATTAAAACCTAACATTATAGATGTAGGTATCTTCATAAATTGATATTGAATGTTAGAAACAAGATAAAAGTTGAAGGTTCAATTTGCAATGCATATTTAGTAGAAGAAGCATCATCATTTTGTTCTTATTAGTTTGAGATCATGTCAATACAAAGAATAGAAATGTCTCACGGAATTATGAATGTCATGTGATGGTAGAAGATGATTCTATGGACAAACTATCTATATTCAAGCACCTTAGAAAAGCATTTGGAAGAACAATGAAAAGATGTATGACAGATGAAGAGTACAAAGTAACCCAGAGCTATGTTTTACTTAATTGTGAGGAGGTTGCACCATATATTGAGTATGTATACCCAAAATGGTTGCAGGTTTAATCATAGTTTAATTTTATCTTTAATAGGAATTATTAAAAATTGATGTACATTTTTTTCTCTCATTTTATATTTGTGTAGTATTTATGTTGAGCAATTAAAATATAGGCATCCAACAATTTCCAGCTAATATGTCTATATTATGCTAGAAATTAAATTTGCGAATTGGTTAAAAAATTATGTGAGTATAATTAAGTTTTTTATTTATGAATTATTTAATTTTTTAGTATCTTTTATTTGTTAATATCATTTTTTTAATTTATGTCACAGGCAATTGAACATCAAATGGAGATTCAAATATTTTCATTCAGAATCTATGTAAAGGCCCGTTAAGATATATGACAACCTATTCTGGGTATTAAAGGCTCATGTTAATGGATATAAGTTTCACACAATCGGGCAGGGTTCTTCTAAAATAATAATGAATAGTGGTGTATGCATTAAAGGCTCATGTTATAGTGCAGATGAGATTGATTATTATGGTCAACTCAAAGAAGTTATTGAGTTGGAGTGTCCAGGACTCAAAAATAACAGGAATCATATTATTTAAATGCGAGTTATTTGATACTACACGAAATGTGAGCTCAAAGATTCATTCAGATTATAAGCTAGTTGATATTAACTATAAACACAACTATAATCGATATGAGCCATTTATTATGGCAGTTCAAGCTACTCATGTATATTATTGTACATATCCGAGTTTATCTCGTGATAAGAGAGATTTGTGGGTAATTTGCAAAATCAAAGCTCGGTCAAAATGTGAGTTATCAACATCTCAACAAAGAAGTGCAGATGTAGAAATTACACTGGCATTCCAAGAAGATCACATAAATAATTTTGAGCCTATGAATGTCGATGAAGATCCAGAAAATTCATGTGATTCAAATGGTGACACAATAGAAATTGAAGATGATCAAATTATATATGAAGATGAATTTGAACTTCTATCGGAATCAGATGAAATATCAGAAGATCAACTAGAGGTTGATAGTGATGCCGATAATTAAATTGTTATAATTTTATCATAAAGTTAAACTATCAAAGACTTTTTATATTTTATTGAAATCTATTGGTTTGTTTTATTCGAAAATGCATGCTTGTTCATCATATCCCTATATTTTGTTCCATGTTTTATTTTGTATTGTAGATAGTGCCTAAAGGACGTGACCATGGTGGAGGTGGGCGTGAACACAGAAATAAACCAAATTCATCTAGTATGTTACATCATGTTGTAGAATCAGTACCATCTCATCGCCCCCATATCCAGACTTCAACATAGCAATCACCATCTCCATTTCTATCACCATCACCATCATTGAGACATCTATTATCACCTTTATCAGATGTAAGTCCACCATCCATTGTGCTTCCTGCACAAACATTGATCCATCTCTATCTTCTACACCACATTTTACACCAATTATTCCCTCATTTACAATACCAACAACATCATTAAATGTTGAGCCTTCCTCTACAAGCAGTGTAAAGTTAGAAATTGAGATTGTGGATGAGAGGTAAAAGAAATTTTTTTTTGATATTATTGTCAGTGCTTTTTTTATATTGTTATGATTTGCTTGTTTTCAATGGTATTTATTTATTTGTACAATTTTATTCCATCTCACAAGTGTTCGACTATAATTACAAAGGCTTTCAAGAAAATGGTTGATTCTAAAGCTCTCTCCTAAAAGAAAGTTTTTGAATCGACAAAACAGTCATATTTTAATGACTTTTAGGTAAAAATAACAAAACAAAAGAATTGAAAAATAATTATTTAATAACTTAACTTTTACGTTGGTTATTATTCAAATAGTAAATAATTACGTTCTTATCATTAATATAAATTCTTGCCTTTTTTCTATTTATAGAATCAGTGCACATGGGCACCCAAATTTGATGGAAAGATAAAGTCATTATGGAAGATTAAATCTGCTCAATAGTATTCTAATTTTGTCCATAAATTAAATAAAATGAAAGAAATGCCTGATTTTATATCCGAGGAAGACTGGCCTGAGTGGCTTAATTATTGGGAGGAGCTAGATGTGAAGAAAAAAATCAGATATTTCCAGTAAAAATTTAAGAAGTGAGGTAGCTAGATTAGGTACAAAAATCTGTCGACAAACTAGAAGTTCAAAGTCGAGCATTGAGCACTCTCGAGATTTGGTACAAATTTAAAATTCTAAACATTTCTATATTTTGTGTTTGTCATAATAGTCCAATAAATAAAATCTCTCCATGGTTTTATTAATTTTCTTAAATTTTTTTATCATTTGTTTTTTTATGACTTAATAAAAATATATTCTAGGCTGGAGAATTGGGTCGAGATCCAAATTTTTATGAGATTTTCAGGAAGATGCATGTGAAGAAAGAGGGTGGTCAGTATGTTGACAACAAGTCTTAGATGATTACTGTAAGAAATTGTTATATTAATTAGATTTTATAAAACTATAGTACAATATGAAAATTTGAATGCAAAATATTTATTTTATTTTTTTGTAAATCTAGAATAGTTTTTTTCTCTATTTTATCTCAGGACCTAAATGAGGAATGTGTGACAGCTGCTCATCAACAAGTTGAGGGTTTTATGGTCCTTCAACCAATTGACTATGATTCTATTTATTTGGAGACAATTGGAGGTCGAAAGAAGTAGCGAGTGTATGGAATCAGCTCAAAGGGAGTGGCATTTTGTTGTAGCAGTCATACTTCTAATTCATCTGTCTTAGCAAAGGTGGATGAGGCAGTCAAACAACAAGCATTAAAAACAAATGAACATATTGTAGATATGGAAACTGAAATGAAAAAGAAGGATGAGCAGATAATAAATTTGATGGAAGAAATGCAAGAAATTAAAGAAATTAAAAATGTAATGCAATAGTAGATGTCCTATTTAGAGTCACAGGTAGTGGCATTTGCGTAACAGATAACATTCTGAGATCCAACTACGAATCCTCACAGGAGAGGCTAGCATTCCCTACAAATTATGAGGATGATTGAGTATGAAAATTATTTCTGAACTATTATCTATTTTTGTCTATGTGTAGCAAATAATTATGATAATTTTTTGTAGGTTTCAATTTTTTTTATTCTGGTTTTGTTCATTACTTGTTTGATTAACCAAATTATGAATCTTTACAGGACACATTATGTGAGACAAAAGAAAAAATCTCGATTCAAAGCATCCGGACATTACCATGGTCCTTCCAATACTTGGGTCCCATATTACCGATTTCAGCTTTATCAAAAAAAGGTCTAGCTTATATAATCTTTATTATTCTAAAAACATTATATTTTTGCACTATCTTTATCTCTAAACATAATTGCTGGACATCTTTTGGATTTTTGTTGAAGCTGTATGACAATTAACTTTAATTTGTATGTGTTAATGTCTATAATATTTGTTTTTATATATCTATGAATATTTTTTTGTCTCTAAATTTTTTGGGTAGAATTTTAGCCTATTATAGGTATGTAAATGCTTATTTTCAGTAGCGGCAATTATGGCAGTGATAACATTGGTGGTGGCAGAAGTGGCAGTGGCAGCGGCAGCAGCGGAAGCATCAGTGGCGGTAGCAATGGCAGCAGTAGTATCGGTGATAGCGGGGCAGCAGCAGTAGCAACGGCAGTAGTTGCGGCGATGATAGTGGTGGTGACGGCAGCGGCGGCAGTGGCGGTGGTGGTAGAAGTGGCATAAGCGGTAGTAGTGGCAGAAGCAATAGTAGCGGCATTAGTGGCAGTGGTTGAGGGAGCAGCAGCAACGGCAACAAATATGGTATATACATACGTATATAGTCACTATACACGTACGTATAATACTACAATATTTTATGTACATATATACTGAGTATATATATGTACTCAGTATATATGTACACAAAATACTATAGTTTATATGTACAAATACTGCTGTAATATATGTACGAGTGAAATGTTAGTATATATGTACATATTTACTGCAATAATATATTTTTATCAAAATATAGTTATTTTTATTTAATTTGATTTGATTTGGTAGATTAAATTTCATACAGATATGGTACCGCATTGTTTCCTATTCGAAGCTTGTATAAGTGAAGACATATTTCAACAAGTATGATACATAGTGACTCGGACAACATTTTCGTATCAGAAAGTTGGTGATCGAATTAGCAAATGGAGAGAAAACAATGTCAATGCATTGATAGATTATACTTTATGCAGAGTCGGTAAATACATTGATTAATAAGATGCAATATAATTTTTATTATTTTTTTGCTTTAGTTATTTAAAATATTATATTAGAATAAGTTATTAAATGAATTTTTTTTGTTTAATTTTAAATTTTCATTTATAGTTTCAGTTTTTATTAAATTTAATTTAAAAATATTAAATTATTTAATTAAATTTTTGTTGAAACTATATGACAATCAACTGTAATTTTTGTTTGTTGATATCTATAATAACTATATTTATATATCTTTGAATATATTTGTATTTCTCCAAATTATTTGGTTAGAGTTTTAGCCTATTATAGGTAAGTAAAATTCTATTATCAGTAGTGGTAGTCATGGTAGCGGCGGCAGCAGTGATAGTGACGGTAGTGGCGGCAGTGGTGCCAGAAGCGACAATGGTGGCAGCGGCAGCAATAGTGGAGGCAGCGGCTGTAGCGGTAGTGGCGGCAGATGTGGCAGCTATGGCAGCAGTGACACCGACTATAGTAAAGGTATCAGAGGAAGTGGCAGAATCAGCGGTAGTGGCAATAGCAGAGGCAGCATCGGTAGCAATGGCAGTGTGGAGGTGGAGGTAGTAGCGGTAGCAACAGCAGCGGTAGCAACGGTATCGGCAGCGGTAGAGGCAGCAGCGGTAGCAACAGTAGGAGAGGCAGCACCGGCAGCAACAGTAGTGGTAGTGGTGATAGTGGAGGTAGTAGTGGTAGTAGCAGCAACAGTGGCAGCAGCAGTAGTGGTAGGGGCAGGGTAGTAGCGGCAGGGTCAGCAGCGAGCGGTAGGGGAGGCAAGGGTGGCATTGGCAGTGGGAGTAATAGGAATGACAACAAATGTGGAATATACGTATGTATATAGTCAGTATATATGTACCTATAATTCTGTAGTATTTTATGTACATATATATTGAGTATATATGTACTCGGTATATATGTATGCATAATTATGCAATTTATATGTACAAATACTATAGTAATATATGCACGAGTGAAATGCTAGTATATATGTACATTTTTGCCGCAGTAATATATATTTATCAAAACATAGTTTTTTAAAATTATTTTTATTTGATTTAGCGGTTTAATTTTCTTGCAAATGTGGTACCACATGGTTTTCCATATGAAGCTTATATAAGTGAATGAATTTTTTAACTGACATGAAGCACCGTGACTTGGATAGGTTTTTCACAATGGAAAGTTGATAATCGGAGGAGCAAAGTGAGAGAAAGCAATGTCAATGCATTGATAAATTATATTTTATGCATAGTCGGTAGATACATTGATTACTAAGATGTAGTATAATTTTGGTTATTTTTTTTAGTTATTTAAAATATTGAATTAGAATAAGTTATTCAATGATTTTTTTGTTTAATTTAAAATTTTCATTTATAGTTTCTATTTTTTATTAAATTAATTCAAAAAATATTAAATTAATTAATTAAATTTTAGTTTAAGCTATATGACAATCAACTTTAATTTGTGTTTGTTCATGTCTATAATAACTATTTTTATATATCTGTGAAAATATTTGTGTCTCCAAATTTTTTAGGTAGAGTTTTAGCCTATTATAGGTATGTAAAATCCTATTATCATTAGTAGTAGCAGTGACAGTGGCTGCAGCGACGGCAGTGGTGGCAGTGGCATCAGCGGAAGCGGCAGCGGCTCTAGTGGTGGTGGTGGTAGCAGTGGGAGCTATAGTGCCGGCAACAGTGGCAAGATTGGCAGTGGCAGGAGCGACAGCATCGGAGGTTGTGGCAGCGGCAGTAGTAGCGGCAGTAGCAGCGGCTGCTTCGGAAGCAGCGGCGTCGGCGGCAGTAGCACCGACTACACTGGAAGCAGCGGTAGTACCGAAAGTAGCGGCAGCAGTGGCAGAGGTGGCAATGGCAGAAGCGGCAGTAGTGATAGCAGCTGTGGTGGTAGTAGTAGCAGTGGCAGCGACAGCTATGGCATTCACCGGCAGCACCGGCAGTAGGGGCAATGGCCAGGGGTGACAAGCACGGTAGTAGAGGCAGCTGTGGTAGCTGCAGCGGTGGCGACAGCAGCAATGATATTGGTAGTGATAGTGGCAACGGTAGCAATGGCAAGAGTGGCAGTGGGAGTAGCAGCAATAGTACCAAATGAGGTATATACGTACGAAGAAAGTCAGTATATACGAACATATAATACTACTGTATTTTATGTACATATATACTTAGTATATTTGTACTTAGTTTATATGTATACATGATATTGCTATTTTTATATACATATACTGCAATAATATATGTACGAGTGAAATAATAGGATATATTTACTAGATATGATACCACATTGTCCCACATACAAAGCTTCTATAAGTGATGTGAACTTTCACTAGACATTACGTGTCGTGACTCGGACATCTTTGTCACAATAGAAAAATAATGATCGGAGGAGCGGAGGGAGAGAAAGCAACGTCAATGAATGGATTTATTATACTTTATGCATTGTCAGTATATACATTGATGAATAAGATGAAATAAAATTTTATTATTTTTTGTTCCAATTATGTAAAATATTAAATTAGAATACGATATTAAATGATTTTATTTTTTGTTTATTATAAATTATTTATAGTTTCAATTTTTAATCAATTTGATATAAAAATATTAAATTATTTTATTAAAAAATTTTTAAAATAATTTAAATTCTGAAATTAATTTTGAAATTAAAATATATAGGAAAAAATCTCTTGCTAAATTAGCTAGGGAAATATTAAAATTAGCGACAGATTTTGATAGCTAATTTTATTTAGCTAAGGACTATATCAGTCGCTAAAATTTATTGACAACACTTTAGCTAGGGAATCATTTATCTTTATTTTTGCTTGGCGACGAAAAATCTCATTTATCTTGCTAATTTAGCTAGGGATTTTGTGTTTTTTAGCAAGAGATTTTTCCGTCACTAACTTTTTAGCTAGGGACACTATCCGTCGCTATATTTTAGTAAGAAGCACTTTAGATAGGGAACCGATCCATCGGTAATCCATCACTATATTTCATTTAGCGATGAAAAATGCTCATTTAGCTAGGGAATTGTCTCTAGCTATATGTGATTTTTCTTGTAGTGTAGGTTGTGATCATTAATATTAGATTATGAGCTAGTTTTTTTTATAAGATGTTGATATGAACTAGTTATCGTGTTAAGAGTTTTTTAAAATGTTGCAACATAATTAATGTAAGTTCTTTATATTGCTTTTATTTTCACCAATGAACTAAATTAATATTTATTTTTCCAAAGAATGTGTGTTTTTTATTATTATGGTTTCTAATTATTTAAAATTAAATATATTGTAGTAATTGTTTAATTAATATGAAAGAAATTTTCAATAAAAAGGCATTTTAGCGATGGAATATTCCATAGCTAAAATGACTCAAAAAATGTACAAGATAATAAATTAGCGATGGAATGCAACAATCAATTGTTATAATAGCGACGAAAAATTGAATTCCATAACTAAGTTTAGCGACGGGATTCTGATTTTCCATTGCTATTTTAGCGATGGATTGCAAATTTCTATAGCTATTTTAATGAAGGTTTATTATAAAACATTGCTAAAATAGCTATGGAAATATAAATCAATCTCTATTTTAGCGACGAAAAATTAAAAATTGTCACAAAAATAGTAATGGAAAATTAGGATCCGTGGCTACACTTAGTGATGGAAATCAATCTTTTTTTCTGTCTATGTCTACCATTATATCTTATTATCTACTTGTGTATCTATATGTCTATCTATTTGTCTATCTATCTATCTTTCTATCTATCTATATATCTATCAATTGATCTATCTATATATTTATAAATCTAACTATCAATCTATATATCAATGTATCTATTTGTCTATCTATTTATCTATCTTTCTATCTATCTATCTAACTATATATCTGTCAATCAATCAATCAATCAATGTGTCTATCTATATGTTTAACTATCTGTCTATATATCTATATATCTATATGTCTATCTATTTTATAACTATCTTTCAATCTTTCTATCTATCTATCTGTCTATCTATTTGTCAATCAATCAATCAATCTATCTATCTATATGTCTGTCTACCAATCTTTGTATTTATCTATCTTTCTATATATTTATCTATCTATCTATATGTTTATTTATCTATCTATCAATCTTACTGTATATCTATCTATCTATTTATTTGTCTTTCTATCTCTATGTCTATCTATCTATGTATCTATATATTTAGCTAATTATCTTTCTATCTATTTATCTGTGTATCTATTTATCTAAATATCTGTTTATCTAAATATCTGTTTATCTATCTGCCTACCTATTTATCTCTCTATCTATCAATTTATCTATATATCAATCTATCTATATATCAATCAATCTATCTATCTATTTGTCGATCTATCTATCTATCTATCTGTTTATTTGTCAAATGATCTATCTAATAAACTATCGATCTATTTGTTTTTTTATCGGTCATCTATCTATCTATCTATATTTCTATCTATCATTGAATCTATCTATCTATCTATTAAATTTCTATATCTATATATATGTCTAACTATATGTCTATCTATCTATCTATTTATATATTTAACTATCTTACTTTCTTTGTATCTATCTATTTATATACCTTTCTATCTATTTGTTTATCTATCTATCTGACTGTCTATCTATTTGCCTAATAAAATGTCAATATATCTGTCTATATAATTGTTAATCTATCTGTCTATGTATTTGTATACCTATCAGTCTATCAATATGTCTATCTATATGTCAATCAATCTCACTATGAAACTTTATATGAAACTGTCTATAAATTTGTGTATTAATCTTTCTATCAATATGATTATCAATCTTTCTATCAATCTATCAATTTATCAATCAATCAATCTATTTATCTATCTATATATCTATTAATTTATCTATCAATCTTTATATCAATATATTTATCAATCTATATATTTGTCAATCTATTAATCAATCAATCAATCTATCTATCTATCTATCTATCTGTCGGTCTGTCTATTTGTCTATCTAAAAATCAATATATTTATCAATTAATCTATATATCTAACTATCTTTCAATGTGTCTATCTATCAATTGATCTTTCTATCTTTCTATCAGTTAATTTATTTCTCTATCTAACTATCTATCAATAAATATGTATGTCTATATTAATAAATCCATCTATCTATCTATCAATATTTCTATCAATCTATCTGTCTATCTATATATTTATCTATCTATCTATCTATCTATCTATCTGATATCTATCTATCTATTTGTCTACCAATCTATCTACCTATTTATCTAACTATCTATTATTTGTCTATCTATCTATTTATCTATTTACCTGTTTATCTATCAGTTTATCTATAAGTTTATTTAGATATCTATCTATCTATTTGTCTAATAATATGTCAATATATCTATTTATATAATTATCTATCTATCTGTCCTGCTATCTGTCTACTTATCAGTCTATCAATATGTCTATCTATATGTCAATAAATCTATCTAACAAACTTTCTACAATCTAGTGATAAATTTGTCTATTAATCTTTCTATCAATCTGACTTTCAATCTTTTTATTAATCTAGCTGTCTATCATTCTGTCTATCTATCTATCTATTTATATGTCTATCTATTTATCTATTAATATAATTATGTATTTATCTATATATATCAATCTATATATCGGTCTATCTATCAATCTATATATCATGTCTATCCATCTGTCTATCTATCTATCTATCTGTTTATCTGTCTATCTAAAAATCAATCTATCTATCAATTAATCTATCTATCTATCTATCTTTCTATGTCTATCTATATGTCTATCTATTTGTCTATATATATGTCTATCAATTGATCATTCTATCTTTTTATCTGTTCATGTATATGTCCATCTATTTATATTTCTATCTGTCAACCTATTCCTCTATTTATTATCTATCAATAAATATGTCTATCTATATTACTATATATCTATCTATCAATAAATATATCTTTCTATCTAACTATTTTTTTATCTATATATATATATATATATATATATATCTATTTATCTATTTTTCTACCAATCTATCTACCTATTTATCTACTAATCTATTTATCTATATATCTATCTGTCTATGAATTTTGTCTATCAATCTATCTATCAATTTGTCTATCAATTTGTCTATCAATCTTTCTATCAATCTATTTATTAATTTTCATTATGTCTATAAAATTGTCTATATATCTATCAATCTATTTGTCTATCTATCTATCTATTTATCTTTCAATCTATCTATTTGTATATATATCTATCTATCTATCTATCTGACTATATCATTATCTATCTTTCTATCTATTTATATGTCTATCTCTCTTTCTATCTATGTGACTATATATCTATATGTATATCTATCTATTTGTCTATCTATTTTTATCTATATATATATATATATTTATTTATTTATTTATCTATCTGTTTGTCTATATATATATATATATATCTATATATCTAACTTTTTATCTAACTATTTATATATATGTATATCTATCTGTCTATCTCTTTATCTATCTTTTTGTTTATCTATTAGTCTATCTACTTATTTAACTATCTAACAATCTATTTGTCTATCTATCTTGTTATCAATCAATCTATCTATCTATATATATTTATCAATCTGTTTATCTATTTGTTTATCTATCAATCTATCAATTTATCTATCTATAAATCTATCTATCAATCTGATTATCAATCTTTTATCAATCTATCAATCTATCAGTCTATCAAAGAGGTCTATCTATATTTATATCAACTAATTATAAATCTATATAAAAATTATTAAATCTATCTATCTATCAATTTTTATCTATCTCTCGATTAATTTTTTTTATCTATCTATCAATATATCTATCATATAATCTATCTATCTTTATTTCTATCAGTCTATTTATGTGTGTGTCTATATGTCTGGTTGTCTATCTATCTATCTATTCATCATATTGTCTCTCGGACTATATATCTTTCTAAATGAATTCCTATTTGTCTATCTATCTATTTTTCTATATGTCTATCTATCAATCTATCTATATATTAATCTATATCTATTTATAAAGTTATCTATCTATCTTTCTATTTGTTTATCTATCTATCTATTTATATATCTTTCAATCAATCTATCTGCCTATATTTTTATCTAACTTTATATATATATATATCTATCTATTTGTCTATCTTCTGCATATCAATCATTCTATTTATTTGTTTATTTATTTGTCTATCTATTTGTCAGCCTATCTATCTATTTATTTACTTATAAGTCTATCTATCTATCTACTTGTTTATATCTATCTTTCTCTATCTGTCGATATATTTATCTATATATCTATATAATAATCTATCAATATATCTGTATTTCTATTTGTCTATCTATCAATCTATCTACTTATATAGTTGTCTATCTTTCTATCTATCTATTTGTCTATCTATCTATTTATCTATCAATTTGTCTATTAATCTACCTTTAAATCGGTGTATTAATCTATCTATTAATTTGTCTATAAATCTATTTATTAATCTTTCTATCAGTATATCCATTAATTTGTTTATCTATCTATCTGCTAATATATGTATATGTCTATCTATATCTATATCTATCTTTCTTTCATTCTGAATATCAATCTATATATCTATATGTCTATCTATATTCCTAACTAACTATCTGTCTATCTGTCTATATATACGTCTTTCTATCTATTTGTCTAACTCTCTATCTATCTATATGTCGATATATCTATCTATCTATCTCTCTACCTGTATATCTATCTATTTATCTATTTGTCTTTCAATCAATCAATCAATCTATTTGTTTATCTTACTCTATCTATCTGTCTATCTATTAGTCTATAATCTATCAATTTATCTATCTATCTATTACTCTATTAATCTATCAATCTATCTTTCTATCTATATATCTTTTAATCTATCTATCTATTTGTCTATCTATAAATATATCTATAAATGAATCTATATGACTATATTTTTATCTATCTATCTATCTGTCTATCTATCTCTTGATCTATCTATCTAAATATTTGTATGTCTATCTATCTATATAAAAATCTATCTTTCTGTGTGTGTTTTTATGTCTATCTATTTGTCTCTCTATCTAACTATATATATATATATCTATCAATCTATCTATCGATCAATCAATCTATCAATATATCAATCAATCAATCTATCTATCTATCTATGAATATGTCAATCATTCTATCAATCAATTTGTTTAACAATCTTTTATCTATTTGTCTGTCTGTCTGTCTATATATTCATCTTTTTGTCTATCTATCTATCTATATATCTGTCATTATATATATCTATCTTTTTTTAATTCTATCTATCTATTTACTTATCTATCTGTCTATATATCTATCTATCTATTTGTCTATCAATCTATCGATCAATATATCTATCAAACTGTCTATCTATCTATGTATCTATCTAATTGTCAATCTATTTGTGTGTCTATCTTTTATGTATTTGTTTGTTTGTATGCCTACATTCCTGCCTGTCTACCTATCTGACTATATATATTTTTATCTGTCTATCTTTCTATATATCTTTTCTTTATCTAACTACCTATCTGTCCATCTATTTTTAGATTTATTTGTATGTCTATATATTTGTTTGTATGTCTGTATGTCTATCTATCTATCTATCTTTCTAATTATTTATCTATCTAATTATATTTCTATCTATCTATCTATTTGTCTATCTATCTATCAATATATTTTCTATATATTTGTCTATCTATCTATCTGTTAGTCTGTCAGTTTGTCTATCTATTTATTTATCTATCTGTCTATTTATCTGTATATCTAATATTCATTATTCCGGTGTATCTATCTATCTATTTATATGTCTATCTATTTGTCTATCTATCTGTCTATTTATTTGTTTAATAATCTATTGATCTATTGTTACTCTATCTATTTATATATCTATCTTTATATATAATTATCTATCTATCTATCAGTTTATCAATCAGTCTTTTTATCTTTCTATCAACTTGCTTATCAATCTATTTATAAATATATTTATTTGTTAGTCTATTAATCTATCTATCTATCAATTGATCAATCTATCTATCAATTAATCAATCAATTTGTCTATCAATCAGTCTATCTATCTGTCTATCATTCTATTAATCAATATGTCTAACAATTTGTTTATCAATTTGTCTTTCTTTGTGCCAATCTATTTATCTATATATCTATCTATCAATTTATATATTCATCTATATATTAATCTATCTTTCTTTCTTTCCATCTATCTATATGTCTGTCTGTCTATTTATCTATATGTTTGTTTATGTGTCTAGCTATTTATCTATCTATCTTTCAATTTGTCTATCTATCTATTTATTTTAATATTTATCTATCTGTCTATCAATCTATTAATCTATCTATCTAATAATCTTCTCTCTATTTTTTATCTATCTATCGATCAATCTTTCATCTATTTATCTTTCTATAATCTCTCTATCTATCTATTTATATGTCTATATATATATACATATCTATTTATCAATTTAACTATAGATCTCTATATCTATCTAACTATCTATCTAACTATCTGTGTATCTATCTATCTATCTATCTGCCTAACTATCTGTCCATATATCTATGTATTTATCTATCTATTTGTTTGTCTATTTGTATATATATTTATTTGTCTATCTAACTATCTGCATATCTATCTATTTGTCTATATATGTATATATATATATATCTATCTATAATCTATCTTTCTAACTATCTATGTATCTATCTTTTAATCACTCTCTCTATCTTTCTTTCTATCTAACTATGTATCTATCTATTAATCTATTAAATTTATCTATTTGTCTATCTATCTATCTATCTATCTATCTATGTATCTATCTATCTAACTATTTGTGTAGGTTTCTATATATTTATCTATCTGTTTGTTTTTATATCAATCTATCCATCTATCTATCGATCTTTTTGTTAATCTTCTTGTCTATCTATATGTCTAAATTTCTATCTATCTTTCTATCTATATATCTATACAACTATCTGTCAATCTATTTGTCTCTCTATCTGTCTATTTATCTGCCTATCTATCTATTTTTGTATCAATCAATCTATCTGTCTATATATATGTATGTCAATCTGTTTATCAATCTATCCATCAATTTATATGTATGTCAGTCTATCTATTTATCTATAAGTCTATATATCTATCTTTTTTTATCTTTTTGTCTATCTATCTGTATATATATCTATAGATATATAGATAGATAGATAGATAAACAATGGATAGACAGATTGATATAATGATTAAAAGAAAAATAGAAATATAGATTGATAGATATATTGATAAACATATTGATTGACAGATTCATACATTGATTGATAGCAAGATAGATAGATAGATAGACATATAGATATAAAGATATAAAGTCAGAAAGATAGATAGATAAATAGATAGATAGATAAATAGATAGACATATACATAAATAGATAATTATATATAGATACACACACACACACTTACTCACTCACTCACTCACACTTACACTTACACTCACACTCACACTCACACTCACACTCACACAGATAGATAGATTGATAGATAGATATATAGACATACTGATGGACGGACAAATAGATAGACAGCTAGATAGACAAACACACATATAGAAATATAAAAATATAAAAAAATAGATAGATAGATAGATGGATTAATAGATAAATTGATAGACATATAGATAGACAGATCGATACAAAGATAGTTAGACAGATTTAAAGAATTTTTGATAGAGTGATTGATAAATAGATTGATCAGTAGATAGAAAGTTTGATAGATAGATTGATAGATTATTATACAGACAGATAAATGAATAAATAAATATATATATATATATATATATATATATATATAGAAAGATAGAAAGATAGCAATATAGATATATAGATAGATAAGTAGATCCATATACAAATAAAAAAACACATAGATAGGCATATAGATACATAGTTAGATAGACAAAAAGATAGTCAGGTAGATATAAAGATAAATAGATAGAAGATAGATAGATAGACATGTAGTTAGACAGACAGACATATGATAGATAAATAGATAATTATAAAGATAGATAGATAGATATACAAAAAGATAGACGATAGATATATAGATAGATAGACAAATAGATAGTTAGATAGTTAGATAGATAGCCAGATAGATAGACATATAGGTAGATTGATAGGAGAAATATAGATAGAGAAATTGAAAAGACATATAGATAAATAGATAGATAAACACATAGATAGACAGATAGATAGACAAATTGAAAAACATATAGATAGATATATAGATATATAGATAGATAAATAGCTAGCTAGATAGATAGTTATAAACATAGATAGAGAGATACACAAATTGATTAATATATATATATATATATATATATATATATATATATATATATATATATATATATATATGTAGGTAGGGAGGTAGGTAGATAGTCATATAAATAGATAGTATATAGATAGATAGATAGAAGAAAGATAGTTATATAGATAGACAGATGGATAACATATAGTTAGACATATATATAGACAATAGATAGACATATTGATAAACAAATTGATATGTAGATATTTAGACATATCATATAGATAGATATAAAAATAGTTATAAAGATATATAGATAAATATATAGCTAAATAGATAGATAGATATATATATATATATATATATATATATATATATATATATATATGTATCTATCTATCTATTAATAGATAGATAGATAGATTGACAGAAAGATATACATATATATATAGATAGATTAGATAGATAAAAAGATACATATAAGATAGAAATATAGATAGATATATATATTATATATATATATATATATATATGGATAGATAGACAGATTGACATAGAGATATACTTATATATATATATATATAAAGATACACATAAAGAATAGATATATAGATAGATAGAAATATAGATAGATAAACAGATAGACAAATAGATGTTGATTGTTATAAAAAAGATAGATAGAAAAACATGTATATATATATATATATATCAATAGATAGATAGATAGATAGACACAGAGATATACAAATAGATAGAAAGATAAATAAAGATAGAAATACATAATATATATATATATAGACAGATAGATAGAAAGATACACATAAAGATAGATACATACATAGACATATAGATATAGATAGATAAAAATAAAGACAGATAGATAGATTGATTGTTATATAAAAAGAGAGATAAATAGAATATAGATTTATCCACACACACATACACAAACACACACACAAATAGATCAGATAGATAAATTGATAGATAGAATGATAGTTAGCCAGATAGATAGAAATATAGATATCTATATATATATATAGATTTAATGAAAGATAGTTAGAAAATAGATAGACAAATAAATTTCACAGATTGATAGATATAGAGATAGACATGATAGAGAGTAAATAAAATATAAATAGACACATTGATAGAACTAAAGAAACATACATAGATAGACGCATAGATTGAGAGAGACATTGACAAATAGATAGACAGGTAGATTTGAAAAAAGATAAACACATAGATAGATAGATAGACAACATGAATAAATAGATAGATAGATAGAGAGATATATAGGTAGACAGATAGATCTATAGATAAAAAAGAGGATAGTTAGACAGATAAATAGATAGACGGATGAATAGGCAGTAAACTAGATATAAAGATAGATAAATAGACAGATTGATAGATAGATGATACATAGGTTTATAGACAACCTTGATAGATGTATTTATAGATAGATTGATATAAAGATTGACAGACAGACAGATAGATAGACAGACAGATAGATAGAAACATAGACAAATAGATAGATAGACAAATAATAAATAGATAGAAAAATAGTCAAATTATTAGATAGATAGACAGAAATATTAAACATATAGATAGATAGATAGATTAACAGATCATTTAAACATAAAGAAAGAAAGAAAGAAAGATAGACAAATAATAGATAGATAGATAAAAAGATAGAAAGAAAGAAAGATAACAGAAAGATAGATAAAATATAGATATTAAGATATATAGATAAATAGTTTGATATATAGATAGACAGATAGATAGATATATATATAGATAGATAAATTGATTACCAAATAGATAGATTGATAGACAAATATAATATTGATTGATATATTAATACATAGATTGAAAGACATATGGATAGACAGATTGATAGTTATATTGATATAAATAATAGATAGATTTATAGATAGATTGATAGACATATCGATAAAAAAATAAATAGATAGATAGCTAAATAGAGAGATAGATAGAAAAATATATAGACAGATAGATAGATAGAAAGATAGATAGATAGAAAAATAAATAGATAGATAGAGAATAAATAGATAGATAGATAGACAAATAGATAGATAGATATAATATATATATATATCAAATATAAGCATTATGATAAACATATAATATATAGATAGATAGACAGATATATAGATATTTACATAGACAGATAGAAAGAAAGAAAGATAGATAGATAGATAGATAAACAAAAAGAAAGACACATGGAAGACATATGATAGACATATTAATAGACATATAGATAGACACAAAAAATAGATAGATAATAAACACATAAAAATAGATAGACATATTGATAGACAAATATATAGACAAAAAGATAGACAAATAGATCGATGGATAGATTGACAGATAGATATATAGATTTATACAAAGATAGATAGATAAATTAATATATAGACATATAGGTAGTTAAATGATATATAGATATTTATAGATTGATATACACATTATTAGACCCATTTATAGATAGTTAGATAGAATGATTGATTGATAGAATGATTGATTGATAGGCTGATTGATAGATAGATTAATAGAAAAATTGATAGATAGATTTATAGATGTGTTGATAAATAAGAGAAATATAGATAAATAGATAGATAGACTAGAAAATAGACTCGAAAAATAGATATAATATATAGATTATATATAGATAGACATATAGATAGATAGATAGATAA